>NDGM011173660.1:0-19225 GCA_002564305.1 Octomys mimax | reverse complement strand
CTTTTTTTTTTTTTTTTGTTGGTACCTGGGATTGAACTCAGGACCTTGTACTTGCCAAGCAAGCACTTAGTCCACTGAGCTAACTCCCTAGCCTTTCATTTTATTGGATTGTGTCACTGCACGTACTGCTTGTCACATGATGGCTGTTGCAGTAGTGGAGTTTGATGCAGGGCCCAAGGAAAGCAATGTGTACTTTCAGGTTCATTACCTGCCACCAAAGGGTGGAGGAGCTGACATGGGTCTTTCTAGTTAGAACCCCAGCATTAGAACATCCATGGGAGGCTGTGGTAAGGGAAGGGGTCCCCTGGCAGGCAACAGATACTTCTGAGGGTGGTTGCTTAAGAGGCACCACCTGGAGGCTTAGTGTGGAGGAAGAGTACTGGTTTTAGAGCCCACTAGACAGAGTGTGGTTTCACTTATCTTTTAAGAGGTACGTGTGTGTGTGTGTGTGTGTGTGTGTGTACCTGCATGCATACACGTGTTACTTCTTCCACTTGTCATTAGAAGAGTATGATCTACTAGATCTACCAGGCCGTTGGCCTTGTAGGCATTATTATTCTCACGTGTGTGTGTGTGTGTGTGTGTGTGTGTGGTACTGGAGATTGATTGATCTCAGAACTTTGCACTTGCCAGGCAAGCATTTATTCTACTGAACTATTTCCCTGGCCCCCGAAGTTTTGTTCTTTTTTTTCCCCCCCAAAGGGACATTTTTACTATTTTCTTTTTTGGTACCGGGAATAGAACTCTGGGCCTCATGCTTGCTAGGCAGGCACTGCACCGCTGAGCTATATCCCCAGCCCTATAGGCATTGTTTTCTTGTCTTTTTTTTTTTTTCCTGAAATCATTGTCACCTTATTTTCTAGAAACAATGGAATTCAACTTCTCCATTTTTCTACACCAAGGACGTTTAGGTAGCAGCAGCAGCAGCAGCAAAACACTGCTTTCTTTTCTTCTCCCAGCAGCATTTTGGCCCAAGTGAGATCAGAGAGAAGGTAGTGATCCTGAGACAGACGCTTCTCCTTCAGGGCTGCATCAAACTGGATTTGAGCCCTGGCTCTGCACCTCATCACTGTACCAACTTGTGGCCATTTCTTGGAAAGCTCTAGCTAATCTGGGATAAAGCATGCTGTCTACTTGCCATGCTTAAGGCGCATACTCCGGTCAGTCATGCCCAGAATACCCTCCAGCATTGCTGCACTACAGCTTAGGGGTGTGCCAAGTGCCCCCACATGCACAGTGCTAGGGGATAATTTGAAAGAATCTCTGTGTCCATCTTTTTTGTGACCCTTTCTCTCTGTGTTCCTGCCACACAGGGAGGGCTGGTCAGGACACTAATAGTTTTGGCCCTGGCCCTGGGGCACTCTGCTCTCTGTGCACCTCTGGCTGGCACTCTGTTCTCTGAGCTTCAGCTTTCTCACCCACCACATAGGCGTAGCAAGAATGTTTGCTGGGCCTAGCTTGAGTCATGGGAGAGGCATAGTGAATTATTTCATTCTTTGTTGCTACAAACGTCAACCTGCCCCTAGCCATGAGCCCAGCCAGTGCTCTGGGGAAGAGAAAAATCCCTGAGGTGGAGATTTTGACACCCTGGATTCTGTGCTGTAGTTAGGAACTTGTGGGTGAAGGGAAACCCTTGTGCTTTCCATAGGTCTTATCGTCCACTGAAGAAATAGGTCATTTCTCTACTTCCCTACTTTGATTCTCAGTCTTTTATCATCATAAAATGTATTTACTTTTATTCCAAAGTTACTTGTATTAAGATCTTTCCTATTCATTGTGGTGAAGAATATTCGCAGTGATAATTTCTATTAAAAGCAAGCAAACTTTTGCCATAATAAACATAAGTAGCATAACACACAGAGCATCTTTATATAGCAAAACACCAGTAAGTCAGTTTTTCAGAAGCTGATGTTCATAAAATGTCATGGAGAACTAGTTTTGGGGGGAAGACCTGCTCTCGCCTCCCACAGAGAGGTCTCAGAGGGGAATGATGTGCCATTTGTCATTCTCCTGTTCCATGGCAGAGCCGGGGCAGGAACCCAGGAATGGCTAGGCCTTTCCACCTCAGTGGGCTCCACAGGGCTTGGGAATTTGAGATTGACCTTGTTAGTTCTGTGTTGGCTCTCTTTCCTTTCAGTGAAGAGCTCTGGAAGGAAATCATGCTCTACAGTTAAAGTGAAGAACTACCTAGTCAAGGCTCAGCATTCTTTAACTTGCATATGACAGAGCAGCACCATAATCTCTCTGACCCTCAGCTTTTTCTTCTGCAGAATAGAGGACATGGTAGTGTTTTTCTCCGGATGGAACAATGAAGGTTCTGAGTGGAACACTTCAAATAGTACTCGGTACAGATGACCAAACAAGTAAAGTTTCCCTTCCCCTCTGACCCAACTCAGCAGCAGGAGAAGGTTCCCCTTTCTCTGGAAGGATCTGGATGGTCATTGAGAAAAAAGAGCTGGTCTAAGGGGATGCTTTCACAGGACTGAGGTGAAAGCAAATACAAAGGAAAGCGGGCCATCTTGTGAAGCCATGAGCATTTGGTGCTAGCATTAGTTTACGCTTCCTGCATGTGAGCCATTTTAGATGAGCCAGCCTCTTCAGCACCCTGAGAATGTAAGAACATACTGTCCAGTAAGATCCAGACCCGCCCCAGCTCCCCTTTGTAGGCATCCCGAGGCTCAGGGTCTGCCCATGGCTAAAGCCCATGCAATCTTCTCTGAGCATGTTCTATGGGGTTGTCCTGGGGTCCAATGCTGGTGGATTGAGAGAGATAAGAAAGATTAGAAGGACTGTTCTCCTTTTGGGGGGAATGTGCATGGGAATTGATTGGTTACATCGTGTAAATTTATGGCATTATTCTCTCTTGGCAGGGTATTTGATCTTGCTGAGCTAATCATTCTGTGCTGACTTTGTGATTTGCAGGCTTCAGAAATTCAAAATCAAGGATTTAATTACGAGAAAACATCAATCTCTCTGAGGTTACAGTAGAGCTATTGGGCTGAAGGATTTGGAGGAGGGAGTAATGGTTTTCGGCCAAGAAATCCAGTTCTTTATGGGGAAACTGACGGTTGGCTCTTGTGATATGTGGCGGAGAGAGGCTTATAGGGCCTCTGTGTTCATGCGGTCTTGATTTATTCCAACACACTGCACTCTGCGCGGTCATTCCCTGAAGACAGACGCATTTCAGGTTGAGTGGGCACCTTAGCTCAAGACCTCATTTTAACCAGCTCCCTTGCAAGAAGTTAGGCTTTCTCCCAACTTGTCTTCCCCATTACTATAACACGTTGAACTTCTGCAACTCCAGTGGCATAGAAGCACACCAGGCCCTTGGCCCCGTGGGTCCTGTCCCCTTTGAGGACCTTTGCCTTTGTCTCCCTTTGCTGCACTGTGCTGAGTTTCAGTTGTCTCGTGGGACACACTTCTGGCATTTGTACTGACCACTCCCTGTCCTTTGGGTCCTCTCCACATATTCACTCGCGTGCTCTTGGTCACCCTTCTACACCCAGGAACTGCTTGATTGAGCCATCATTCCCAGCATTTTACGGTGCCATTGTTCTCTGCTAATCGGCCATCGATTATCTGGGTGACCCTCGACATGAGCCACACTCTTTTTTTCCCTCTTTGTCCTTCCTCTCGGTACATGGTCTTCATCTCTCACCTGGGTCATTCTATGCCTCCCTCAATGGTCTTGGCCAGTTCTACCATCTCCCAGCTACAGTGCACACTGCCTCCTAGAGTGAAGATCTGCTCTAATCCTGCCCCTGCCATCCTTGTGGCCAGGGCTCCTGCTGCTTTCAAGATGCAGTCTGCTCATCATTCTCTGAAGAAGCCCTCTCTCCCTATTCGTCCTGATCTTCCAGCACATCTCTCTCTACTTAGCCCTAATCTTTCTCTTCTCAATGACTCATGTGAACTGATTTCACTTCTCTGATGTGACCGTGTTGATTTTCACACTTGAGCTTCTGTCATAGACTTTTCTTTTTTTCTGAAGAGTACATTTCTCTGTATCCTTCTCTAAGTTAACTGTATCCTTTAGCTGTGAGTTAGATAGCACTTTCTCTAGGAATGCTTTGGTGGCCCATTGCCACCTACCAACACTGTCCTGTGAGCTTCCAAACACCTCCTATTAATCATCATAAATGATTCTAAGTCTAATTTTCCTCTTTTCTATTATTAGAGCAAGGAGTATGTTTTGTAGCCACTTCTCATTAGCATGAGGGGTAAAAGATGAAGTGTTGGGTCTCTTGGTGAATGGGAGAAGAAGCTCCTTATAAGAGGCCTTTGCTGAGCCCACTGTGCGACCCCGCAACATGTTGGACCTACTCATGTCATCAAGCTTGTGCCAATTCTCCAATAGTTCATTGATTATTTATGTTTCTGCATTACCTATGTGTTTCCAGCACAGTGCTTGGCACAAGGTAGACACTCCGCAAGTATTTATTGAATTATCAAAAACTTGCAGGAGAATGATTTGCACAAGAAGCAGGAAGATTTAAAACCATCTCTCCTAAGAGCTGCCTCTTGAAATTCTTCCTATGTGGCATTCCAAATTCTGGCCATTCAGTGAGCTCCCTCTCCTTTCCTGATGTGTGTCCAATCATGTCAGGTGCCGTAATTTAGCGTGATGTGGGCCATATTGGTAGTGAGAGCTATGCGATTTGCCGTATTAGTTCATCCCACTGCTTCATTAAGCTCAGTGTGCTGCCGCTGGCAGTGGCTGGGCCTGAATTTTGATGTTTGGAGGAACAAAGCCCTCAGCATTAGCCAGCCAAGTCCTTGACAGCGCTGGGAGTTAGGTTAAGTGTATTCCCTTTCTCAGAGTTGGAGAGTTACCGTCTTTTTATATAATCAGTAAGTGACCCGGGCTCTCATGGTTTTACTGTCTTTGTGTATTTGCTGAGCAGGTGGTGGTCCCAGGTGTGCTGGAATTTCTGCAACCCATTCCTGTTGTGTTCTTCTTCTAGGATGGCCTGGGGGTATGGCTGTGAGACTGAGTGTTCCCCCAGGGTGTGTCACAAGAGTGCCCAGGCCTTGGGGGTGAAGGTGAAACAGGAGCTAATGCCTGATGGTCATGCACTCCTGAGCTCACAATTTCCCAATTTTAAGTTTGAAAACAGCCCTGAGAACAAGTGTTCCCATCTCCTAGGAGGGAAAGCTGAGGCGCAGAGAGAGGTGCAGCCTGCCAGAGATCACAGAACTTGTATTTGCAAGTACTGACCTCTCTGACCCCAGAACCTCTCCAGAACTAAACCTCTTCCTGCGGACTGAACCTCTTCTTACTCGTATAAGTCATACTTCCCCTGCAAGATGTCTCCCTGGGCCTTTCAACAGGAGCAGTGGCACGGTGAGGGGGCCTCAGCAAGGAGAGCGAGTGATGGCAGAGTGTTACGCAGGGAGAGAAATGGAAACGCAGGCATGTCCTATGGTGAGGAGAGAAGCTTTTCCCTGCCAAGGAGGAAGCTCAGTACCCTGCGTTTTCAAGATATGAAATGGTGAAGCCAAAGCATGGAGTCTTTTGACTACGCATCAATTGAAATGTGGAATGTGCAAAAAGAAAGCATCGTTTCTAGATGTTTAATTTGCAGCAAACAGACCAGGGAGTTTTATAAATCTCAGGCTATCGAGATTGTCTTCAGCTCAGCTCCCCTCACCATGGGTGTCTCCAAGGCACCAATGCCCAGGCTTGGCTCTATCGCTGAGTGTAAAGGGAGGGCAGGCTTGGGTAGGCCTGGGCGTGGTTGCTCTTATAATCCCTGATAGGTTATTTTTCAGACAAACAGAAGGAAAAAGGGAAAGGGGCTTATTTTCTTTGAGGACACAGAAGAGAATGTGGAGAAGGATGAGGAATTCTTTCCATTGGAACAAAGGGAGGCTGGGGCTTTTATGGCCTTTTCCTGGGTGGAGCTGGAGGGGATGTTTAGCTGTACCTGAGGGAGCTGTTTGGGGGTCTTCCCTGAGGCAGCGGGAAGGGTGGAAGTAAATTGTACCCTGGGCTGAGTTGGAGAAGGAGGCAGAGGTGGTCTCGGGTAAGATGGGCTTTTGTTTTAAGGGCATCAGTTGTATTAGGTGACCACCATAATGATTCTGAGTACTGTTTTCACCTAAGGCACTTCATACTAGGGCCAGAACCTGTCAATCCCCACTGGGGCAGTAAGATCGCCAGGGTAGCCAGCAACTTCTTGAGTGTCTGTCTCAAAATAAAAAATCAAAGCTGAAAACAGCACTCAAAAATACAGAAAACAAGCAAACAAAAAACTCAAAAAACAAAACAAAACAAAACAAAAAAAACAACTGGGGTGTAGTTCAGTGTGAAGGCCCTGGATTCAATTCAATCCCAGTCCTATAAAAATTAATTAGTTAATTAAAGAAAATATATATATATATATATATATTTTCTTTAATTAACTAATTAATTTATATATATAATATATATTATATAATATATAATATATATTATATAATATATTATATATATTAATATATAATATATAATATATTATATATTATATATATTAATATATATAATATATATAATTTTTTTTAAAGGCCCTGGGATGAAGTTCAGAGCAGAGGGTCCCATGTTCAGTGCCCAGTACTGAAAATACATACCAGATCAAAACTATATATATATATTTTTTTTTTCTTTCTTTTTTTTAACTAAGAAAACCTCTTTCAGGTAGTGGCCCTTTAGAACCTCACTTTTCGGTGGAAGCTGGAGAGGTAAGACAGGAGCCCTGCCAGCCCCGCCCCACAGCACCTAAGCCCTGAGGCTCCGCAGCTCTGCCTCGCTCACCACTCACCGGTGCAGCTGCTGCAGCTGCTGCCTCACTGCCCATGTGCACCTGCACTCACTGCCACTTTAGCAGCATGGCTGTCATGGAGCATGTAGGCATGTACCTTGGCTCTCCTCCCACCTGGAAGAAAGCCTGTCTTGGCTTAGGACACTGTCTAAGCCAGTGTCTCCTCCCACCTGGAAGAAAGCCTGTCGTCCCTCTCTGCACAGCCCCTATGGCACTGCTGTGGCACTCTTCCCCCATGGTCCTCTTCCCTGTATGGGACTAAGCCTCTTTATCTGGGATTCTGAGTACCGTTTTCACCTAAGGTGAAGCACTCACTTCTGCCTTCCACTGATCAGGTCACACCTACACACTTTCCTGCCCTGCAGTGTCCTAAGCCAAGATCTGCTGGTGGAAACTGGGTCCTCTTGTTTTGTGCATCCTTATCTTCCCTCAGGGTTGGTAGGAAGAGAATTAGAGTTACCAGCAGGAGAAATGGGAAATAACAGGAGTTAGAAGATGACTAAATGCCAGGCAGAGATAAAATAACTTCTTTAAAATCTTCACCAAAAGATAATGAGTTTGATAATGCTCCCATTTTTCAGATGAGGTGACATAGTCATGACAATAAGTTCAAGGGGACCCATTGTGTAAATGGAAGAAATAGAATTTTAAGTCAGGTCTAAATGGTCAGATATATAAGATATTTCTCCTGTACTATGATGTTTCCCAACAATAACTGTCAAATAAATACCACCAAATGGTCATCCTCTTGGCCTCTGGTTCCAGTTGCAAAGCAGTAGCTGCAGATCGATTTGTCTCTATAAGGAAGTCACATATCATCATTGGAGATTCACTTCTCTCCAAGTGGAACCTTCGTCACTGAGCGTTTCCCCTCCCCTGGCTGGTGACACCGCCCTAGGGAGGACTCCTATCCTCATTGTTAGATGGGAGGCAAGAAAAGCCATGCAGGAATTCTCATTGGGAGAAGCCCAGCAGATGATGAATAGCAGAACTGAATCTTCTCATGTATTTCAGGATGATGTACGGGACTGTTGGAAACAGCCTTTGACAAATGTGCATGGAAGGAGAATTATCTCCAACAAAGAAAAATGTTCTTATTATGTGTTCCTAGAAAGGATCAGGACCCTATCACTGGGAAAATGATCATCCCCATATCCTTATTCACAGCAATACGAAAGTGTGTAGTGAAGGCATTGGCCATTGGACTGAAGCCGTGATGGTTAACCATGAGTGGCAACATCAGGCCGGACTTAGGGAAAAGCAGCCTGATGCTTGATGGCAGGAGGGAGAGATGCAGCTCTGCTAAGGCCTGCGTTCTCCAGCCCTTGTTTCTTAAGGTACTTCAGGTCTTCATCTGTGATGTTACCCAGCACCCAGTGGCTTTTGGGCAGGCTGAGGCTCTGATTAAGTAGTAACATCAGTATGACATACTCTTGTAAGATATAAAATCATTTCTTTAGGGAGAGGAAAACTAGTGTCCCTAGAACTTTAAATAATTACTCTCATTTTGTTTGTATGTTTGGCATGAACAGGTGAAAACTCAGGGTGATAGCCGGCCGAGGCTGGAAGCCAGCAGAGTTAGGATTTGAACCTGAGCACCTTGGTTTCAAAGCTTACACTTTGCTGGCCGTAGTAGCTTGAACAATCTCTTAAAGTGTTTGGAATTGTAGAAACTTACAATAGCTGAGTATATATGTGAAGGTATGTTTGCCTTGGTTAGCACCTGGCTATCAGGAGATGCTAGTTACAGAAGGAACACATTCATTTTGTTAAGGATTGGGTGATAATTGCAGTTCTTTGAATTTCCTCCTTCTTCTCCTATGTTTTCTGAAATTAGGCAGCTCTGGGCCCAGAAATTGTAGACAAGCCCTGGACTAAGGAAGCTTATGATCTAATGTGAAAGATGGCCGACTAAGAAATAGGTGTAGTTGATTACACTTGGTTCAAATTTCATAGCAGATCTGTACTCCCTACCGTAAGCCCGATGATCTAAGTATTTCGTAGAGGTTATGAAATTTAAACAATGATTCTTGGGATTTAAATTCATATTTTGTACTTCAATGAATGCTTTGTGAAATACCCCTTTTTATAGACATTATCTATCTACTGGATTTATATCCATACTTATGCAAAACAAATCTTGCCTTGTCAGCCAGCGAAAGACCAGTGGATTGGAAATCTTAAAACAGTAGCTTGTTTCCCCTTCTTTCAGAGTAAAAAAGTTCTTCAAGTTATATTTATTTCATATATGCATGGAGCCAGCTCCATAGTATTTGCTCATTAAGCATTTGTCGGACAATAGAGTAGCCTACATTAGATAGATAATTCTTTGGCCTTTGGCCTGCATTTTCCTAGAATCAGTAATTTATATTCCATTAGTTTTTCTTTGATGTTTTGAAATACTGATTACTGTAGGTTCTCCTCCTGCTCTCAGAGTTGCAGATTGCAAATAGATTTGGTGTAATTTGCGAGTGCCGGTCAATTTTAATGGTTGCCTCGAGTGCTATGTGGAGAATTCTGCAGTCATGTCCTGGCCTTGGACAGCATAGTTAACATCCAAGTACATTTACTTTTAAGGCTATTTTATTCCTGCATGTGAATTTGTGCACATAAGCATGCAAACACGTGTGGTTTAATCTAATCCCATTGTGCTTTTAACTCTGGGTTGTTTTTGTGCCAACCCTCAGAAGTGAAGGTATCCCCATAACACAAAACTTTGCAACATTCATTTTTTAAGCATTAAGCAGTCTAATTTTCCTTAGAATTTTCTCGCAAAACCTGTCTCCCAACCCTTTGTGATGGTTGTTATTCTTCACCCATCTATTCCAGTATTTGCGGACCTTCCTTAGGGCATGACATACAGAATCACTTTCAGTAGCTGCTAACTTGTGCCTGTGCTGCTCTTTGAGGTGCTGCAGGGTTTGCCTTCTCTGTTTTGTGGTCAGATGAAAAGGCTAACATGGGATCATGCACCAGGGAGAAATCCTCTCTTCGGGGAAGCCTCCCTTTGTGAGGACCGCCCACCCCAGAGAAGCCCTGGCTCTGAAATTTGCCAGTGGATTTCAGCGAGCTCCAGTGCTCGGGGCAGCTCAGATCCGTCAACCTCCGCGTATCAACTTTAATATGTTGTCTCGGTGCCTTGGTGTTTTGATTCATCTGTTTTAAAATGATGAAATGTAAAAATTGAGCTTAATTCTGTCCCTGACAATGACTTTGGGGGTTTTGACTGATAACCTATCCTTTGGTCTCTTAAGGATTCGAATTTTAAATAGCCCCAAACACATTTTCTCGATATCTGCCATCAAGTGATTAGTGCGACTATTTAGTTCTGGTCGTCTTTCCTATTCTTGGTAGATTTATTTTCTCCTCTTAGAATTCTACTGTCGCCCTCTCTGTCTGGGAGACTGGAGATGTCATTTAAACATTGCTTATTAGGATTCCATTATTTGTCTCCCTTATACAGTCAGCTAAATCAAAAAGGCAGACAGTGTTTTTAAATTGCAAATTTAAATGATAATTTATAGACCAGGCCTATTGGAAATTTTCTGTCCTTGGCATCCATCATTGCTTGTGGGTGGCTATGTAGTTTTATATTCTCTCTCTCTCTCTCTCTCTCTCTCTCTCTCTCTCTCTCTCTCTCCCACCCCCTTTTTCATCTTCTTGAGAGCACACCACACATAAGATCACAAGTGGTTGCAGTCAAACAAAAAGCAATAAAGATTTTGAAAGGAAATGAAGACAAACTCCCTATCCCAGACCTGACTTAAACATTAGCTCTCCTCCTTCTCCTTACCTCCCTCTCTTCTTCAAGAGGAAACTTACATTAGTCACTTTTTCGTTTTGTTTTTAAGGCTAGAGTTGAGATGCAGAAGAAATAAATACTCACCAAGAACATGGATTATTCACCTATTCTCAGCTTGGTTAACGTGCAGGAAAATCCATAATAATATACTCTTAGTGATGTTGTGTTGTTTAATATTTACTGAGCATCAGTTCCTATTCTGTCTTTTTTTTTTTTTCCTTAACTAGGTTGAAGGAATCATCTTCCTTTGTAGAGAAGGAAACTGGAATTCATACACAGTAACTTGCCGAAGGACAAAAGCCAGTTCGTGTGGTGCTTTGGTCTCTGGCTTAGACCACTGCTCACCGTGCTAGCCCTATTTTGATTTTCAGGAGGCGACTTTGGGGTCTCTTTGGCTTCTCAGTTTTCTAAAAGTGACAAGTTGAAAAGTCTTCTGACTCTGCTTTGCTGAGTTTTAATTTTTAGTAGATTGGGTCAGAAGAGGAGCCCTTAAACCTTGAAGTCATCTTCATTTATCAGTCCATTTTCTCTGGGATCAGAGTAGATTGGCAAAGCATTATGATCTTCCATTTTGAAGCTGCAGGATTATCCATCACGATGGGTGAAATTGTCTCTGAAATCCTTCTGAAGCCAGCTGCAGAGTTTGGTATATTTCAGAAAATGCTTGTGGTACCCAGTAGCTTTGGTGATGAAAATTAACAGGATAAAATTTATATCTGGAAGAGCCACATTTTGAAGGTGTTCCTGATGCAGCCTTGCTTCAGACTTTTCCAGGAGCTGGAAGGATTTTTCTTTTTTGTTGCTCAGTTTCTACTCCCCAATCTCCACTGTCAGTGACAGAGGGACAGGCTGAGGCGGGAGAGATTCCTGTTGGACACAGGGGGTAAGGACACAGAGAAGTAGGGAGAGTTTCTCATGCTGTGAAAACAGTTGGGATAGGAACCATTACACCACCATGCAGGTTTGCTCTGAGTGCAGGAATGAACAGGAAGGAAGAAGACAGGGAGAGAGGGAGGCAGCAGCCTGCCAAGCCTGGTAGACTCCATGTGTTCCCCTGCAGGCTCTAGTAAGTCACTTGTCAGAAGACTTTCCTGGACAAGGGCCTATCTGAGCACCCTTCCCTGCTGTCATTGACTGGAAGGGGCTTGGGGGGATGGGATTCTGGTGTAGGTGTCCTGGTGAACATGTGAGGGCTGCAGTAGGGGCACTTGGTCAGTCCTCTCCTTGTGTGGGGAGAACCAGCCCCACAGTGTATCGTCCTGGCTCCTTCCAGTAGCAAGCTGATGTGTGCAGTACCTGGATGGTACAAGTTCCTCTCCAGCTCACCACCACCTGGTGGAAAGGAGCAATGTGGAGATCACCATCCCTGTGCCACCCCATACTATGCAGGCAAAGGTGTAAAATATGGGGTTAAAAAAAGGGTGCTGGTGCGTGAGCCCAGAAGTTCTCAGAACTTTCTAGCCTCTATGGTCTGCAAAGGCTGGAAAAAGGAGGAACAGAAAGGTTGCCAGTCTGGACAGGAGCCCCAGGTGTTGCTGCCCTTGTCTCTTTACCCAATACAAAGGGCCAATGCCCACTCTCCCCGCACCCGTGTTCAGTCATATTTTGTGAAAATCTTTCTAATCACCAGCAGGCACAAGACCTTATTCAAATAGATCCTGCTCAGCTTCACAATGAACAGGGAGGCAGAATTCTGAAGAAGCGAGCCTGGGGGGAGGGGAGGTGTCATTCTGTCCAGGATCACAAGGTCACAGCTCAGCCTTTGATTTATCAGGCGGTGAGACCATCAGCAACTGGAAATATTCGAAGCTGCTGTTTCCTAACTTGTAAAGTGGGACCTATCAGACCCATCTCTCAGAGAGAGGACTCTAGCCCAAGGAGGTCCATCTCTAAGGCCCTCAGCTTAGGCTTAGGTTGCCTGCTGATGTTACAAGGACAGGACAGCAGCCCGTGCAGCATGGCGCAGCTGGGCACCCGGCTGGGTGAGGGAGGAGCCCGCACATGCAGGGGTGTGGGTGGAGGATGCAGCACCGTGCCCTCCCTGCCTTCTGGGAGATTCCAGAAGCATGCGGTGTCACTCGCTGCTCCCCGGTGTACTTGCTACTCTGTGGCTCCTTGCTCAGTGTCTTGTTGGCCACCTTGTGGTGTCCTGCAGCGTGGAGCAGATCATTCACAGAAGCCGTGATCGGGAAGGCTTTGCCTTTCTGAGGGCCTGGAGCCACCATATCACTTCCTCCAGGAGTCTGCAGACTGTTGGTTTTATTTTAAATTCTGGGGATTGAACCCAATGCCTCACGCAGGCTGAGCAAGGGCTTTACCACTGAGGTACCTAGCAAGCACTTTTCAATTTTATTTTCCTGTACTGCCTCTGGCCTGGAACTTTGGGCCCGCTTGTCTCAGCTTCCAGTGTAGCTGGGATTACAGCTGAGCACCACAAGCCCTGGTGAGCTGTTGCTCTTCATCTTGTTTTCTCAGTATCCACTCGGGGCTGGTCCTTCCTAGTCAGGCCTGGCCTCCCTTTTGCTCCTGTGCTCACAGCCAGCTTCCCTGGCTTCTGCTTTCTCAAGCTCAACCAAAAGTGAGTTACGAGGTCCCATTTCTGGATACTGGGCAGAATACCTGTGAAGCTCAGCCCACCCCTGATGGTGGCCATCTCCGGTCTATTCCAGAGTTAGGGACATAAGATGTGACTGGAATTATTGTCACCCATGCTGTAGATTGGGGGTTTGTGTACAAAGTAGTTAGGCTCAAACCTCACAGATAAAACTACCAGAAATATCCACATACCCCAGAGGTAACTTCTTCCAGGAAAAATGCTTTGATACTCAGGTCTTCTGGGCCAGCTGGGATCAGGGTGCCAGCATTTGAGAGGGCTCTCCTTTGCCACCCTGTCCCTGTCCCTGTGTCTGTCTCCCTGACAGAGCTGAGGTCAGGGAGGGGATCCGGTCCCTCCTCACCAACCCTGCTTGTAATTCCTGCCGCTGAGTAGGTGCTCAGTGAATGTTTACAGAGGGGCAGCAGGTAGGCAATGGCACTGTGCAGCAAGATGCACTTCACAGTGGCAGCGGGAGTCCATCATCCTGCTGCTGAAGGCTGTCCCCCACCCCTTCCAAGCTCAGTAAACACAGGCAGGACTAAAGCAGCGCTCTCACAGCAGCTTTTCTCATGCCATCATGTTCTGTATCTTTGATCCCAAACTCCTTTAGGTTTTGAGTCTTAAAGAGCGTGCTGCAGCTCCCCGCCTAGTACCCATCCGGCACCCCATGAGTTGATGGCAGCTAGCCTGGGAGAGATGAAAACTTTGGGCACTGAATGAGCTGCCTTGGCACCTGCTCACTCAGCACTTTGGCTACTGCTGTCAAGCCGCTTTACACCAAGGGGTGGTAGCAGGGCTAACCTTCCTGGGAAGTGGCTTACAGAGGCGCTCTTGTTCAGACTTACTAACGCTCCGTTCACTTTCTGTGACTGGCCCAAAGCGATAAAGTGCAAGTCTTGGGAAGCGTGGGCTCCCAGCATCCTGAGGCCCCAGTCTGCCCAGGCCTTCCATGGCACAGCCGGTGGTGTGGGTGGTGGGGACAGCACCATTGTGGCACTCCCACAGGCTTGGGCTTGAGGCCTTACCTTTGCTTGCAGAAGCGGGTTATGCACAGCCCTGAGCGGTATTGGTGGAGAGAGTGTTACTTAGCACATTGCAGGTCACTAATAAGAATACCCCCTCCAGGAGGACATGCTGCGTTCAACCCAGTGCCACTGGCATCTGCCCAAGTGCCTGTACATGGTAGATGCCAAGGTACATGTCCTGAGGGAATAAACTAGCGAATGAATGATGGACAGTCCTTCAGAGCTCTAGCTGGAGAGACCTGAATTTGGATGTTGCTTCTGCCACATCTAAAAATACAGTGAGTGGTCAAGGCAATTTGGCTTACGTCCCTGATGGAGGAGCCAGCGTCTCTCACGGCTTGGGGTTCAGGTGTGAAGAGCTTTAGCACAGGAACCGACACATAGTAAATACTCAACATGTAGGAAAGTTTAGCAACTTTTATTATTGGTTGGAGAAATACATCGCTTGACCCTCTCTCCCCTTCTGTCTGCCTCCTGGGCTCATAGGAAGAGTTCTTCAGCACCACAAAGAACATCTGTGTGCCTGGTGCAGGCTACGAGCTCAGTAAATAGCAGGTGATGTCATAGCTGCCAGAAGAGTTGAAGGTCCAGGCAGAGAGCCCCAGGCTTTGAGAGCAGTGCACAGGAGGGCTAGGCTGGAGAGCAGTGTGTAGGTAGCCCTGGGATGCCACAGAAGCCCTCCCCTGCCCCCAGCAATACCCTTCCTTCCCTTCACCCTGAAAGAAGCCAGCTTTTCAAAGGAAGCTGCAGCTGCATAGTATCGGACTCTCCCCTCAGACGCTGTTCCTTTCAGCGGATAGGCTTTTGTAATTCTCATGACCAAACACCAAGCTTTCTTTGCCAAAAAACTCCGTAATCCTTTTATCTTGTCTCAGTCACAAGAAATGATTGTCTGCTACCTCTTGCCATTGTGGTTTAGAAAGGATTACCGGGCAGCAGTCTCAGCCCATCCACAGCGCTCCTCGCCCTCCCCGCTTGCTGCTCCCGTGTGCAATCCTCCTGCTCCCCAGAAGGCCATGGGAAGGAGGGGGCTCAGCAGGGTCGGGGGAGTGGGCAGAGGGTGTCTCATGGCAAAGGGTGAAGGGGAAGCTTTGGTGGCAGGTCAGTTCAGGTAGCCTGAGTTGCTTGGCTAAACACAGCTGGTTGTGGGTTTGATGTGAGATGCAGCGGCCCTGGATATATGTTGTAGGGCCTTTTAGGGGTTAGAGTGTCAGCCTGTATGTGTCATCTCAGCCTGCATCAACTCTGCCAGTGACCCAGCAGAGGTAAAAGTGCCAGGTGCAGAGCAGGCCCAGGCTGTGCACAGCCCTCTTGGTATCACGGGGTGAGCAGAGGCCTCTTCAAGCCCTTCTCTGATAGGGTTCCATCTTCTGCCGGGTAGGGGACAAGCTGAGCAGTAGGCCCCTGTGTTCCCTCGCATGTGTGTTCCTCCTGTGATGGTGGAATGTTGTTCCATGTCCCAGTGAGCCAACACCCACACACTCTGCTTCTCTATGCTCTACTCATGACTCTTAGGCTCTACTTAGCCAGTGGGAGGCCAAGTGGGAGCTCAGGGTGATGGCACAAGGGAGGCGCCATCATCCTTCTGTACAGGAGGAACACTGTGAACACTCACTCCAGAGACCCAGCAGGGACCCGAAAGAGGGGACACGGGAAGATGAACCTACCTCCTGCTTCTAAGCGCTGGCCCAACCTTTGCTTGGGTGGCCCAGCCTTCTAGGATGCTTGCAGCTAGACAGTAAGATTAGGGAAACAATTCAATCTAAGAGTTAGTCCTAACCACAGTCATTTCTAAAACAAACAAACATTCTGTCTTGAAAAGAATGAGTTGGGTAAGTTGAGACTCTGCCATCATCATTCCAAGAGTTCTAAAGGCAGATTAAAGAGGGTGACCTGGAAATCTGTTGCCACAACAGAAGTCCATTTTAAGTGTTAATTGCCATAAAGTGAGTAAATAGGGAATATTGAAGTACTTTTGGAAGGGACTTAAGATAGCAGCAGCAGCAGCAGCAGTGCTGGCCATGGCAGCCGGGCTTTATCCTGCTTTCCTAGCGATGGCTTTCTTCCTCTTCTAGAGTCCTTGCTCAAGGCTGCAGTCCTCACTGGATTTCAGTGGCCAAGGCCCACTCATTCTCACAGCCTCTTCCTTGGACCATGGCTTTTGAAGCAAGACCAGGTGCTCCCTGGTTCAGGGCAGAGCAAGTAGAGTTTCATGAGTCACTGGCTAAAAGTGCGAACCCTTGGGGGGCCTTGTGAAACATGGAGAAATTCCCATGTGTAAATATTTATGGATTAGGAATCAAATATTAAATATTTACCTCAGATCCTTAGATGTATAAGTGATTCAGTAAGGCCTATGTGGAGCTAAACAATTCAATCTAAGAGTTCTCTCCAGAACTAACTGTAGATAGAACTAACTCTTAGATTGAATTGTTTACCTGTCCTCACTGTCTACCTGCGAACATTCCAGAAGGCTGGGCCGTCTGTGGAAAAGATGGGCCAGGGCTTAGAAGCAAGGGTTGTGTTCATCTTCCGGTGTGCCCTCTCTCAGGCACTGCTGGGTCCCTGGAGTGAGTGTCCAAGGTGCTCTGTAAGGATGAGACCGTGCCCTTCAGTGCTGCAGTTCCCACCTCCCCTGTGCAGCCAGCCACTTGTTTGCTCCTGCCTCCGGGATGCATGCATGCGTTCGCACAGGCAGGGCCCAGTAGGCTGCAGGTACCAAAGCTCAGGCCGTGGAGTGTTGAGGTGTGTCCCTGTAGGGGCTGCCCATGGGGGGAATCGTGATATCACAGGAAGCACAAACTCAACAGTACAAGCCCGTTCCCACCTGAATTTCCTCGCTAGTGACGGCATAGCCAAGGACCTCAGAGAGAGCTATTCCTCACTCCATATTTTTCCAAAGGCTGCTGTAACAAATTGTCACAAGCTTGATGGATCAAAATTACAAGAGTTTATTTTCTCACAGCTCTGGAGGCCGGAAGTCCAAATGTAGGTTTCATCAGGACTATTCTTCCTATTGGAGGCTCCAAAGCAGAATCTGTGCCCTACTTCTCCTAGTCTTTGGTGGCCACTGACATTCCATGCTTGTGGCCCTGTCTCCTTCTGTTCTGTCCTCACAAATGTTCATATTCTGTGTCACTTGTCACTGGATTTGGGGCTCACCTGGGCGCCCTTAGAGGTTCCTCTCATCTCAGGAACCTTAATGATACTTGCAAATATGTTTCCTCCAAATGGGGTCACAACCACACGATCCACGGATAGAGCATAACAGTGTCTTTCTGGGGCTGCCTTCAGTTTACTGAGAGTCTGCCAGAGGCGGGCCACCAGCCAGCCCACAAGGGCATGAAGCATCTGAGACACAGCTGTGGAAGCTGACAAGGCCACTGTGCCCCAGGTGGCGGGCACCTTCCAGAGAATGAAGAGGCTGGGGGATGGGGAAGGTGCCGGAGACTGACAGAGAGGCCAACACGTGAATGCTGAGGCCGTTATCCAGCCGAGGGCAGATGTGCATCAGCCTCCTAAGGAGCCACGTGTATTGAGACATAATGCCACCATGTCCTGCAGGAGTAGTGAAACGTTCCAGATTGTATAGCTCAGGGTTGCAACAGGGGAACAGTGAATGCAAGACAGTCACAAGGAAGAAGTCAGATCTGAGTTGATGCTCACAGAGGGAAAATACTAAATCCTATCTTACTGGGGAAGAAAGACAGATTAATTCACCCGGCCCCACATACCTGGTTAGCATGGACTTGTGCCCCATCTCCTGCCTCCCCGCGTCTAGTGGCGCGTGCTCGGGCCTCAGTGCCTTCTTCTATTGTTTGTGTGTGACCCTTTCCATGACTTATACTCACTCTGTACTGCGAGACTCTTGATCCAGGACCCATGCTGTGCCCAGCGTGTGCCCCCGGCCTGCCTTCCGCATGCTCCCAGCAGCTGTTAAATGAATTTTCCTGTGGCAAGAATGCAGGCGTTGAGCAGGTGAAGTGGACGAAATTCTTTCTGAAGTCCTCTCTGACCTCATGCTTCTAGATTGAATCTGCTTACACGGGAAGGTGAGGTTTTCTCCTGGGGTCAGAGCGCACAGCGCCGCCCGGGACCTGTTGTTACTGATTTCTCCAGGAGCTGGGGGAGCCGTCCCACCTCCAGCCTGCTTGCCGGCTGTCATGAGCTTCTTTATTAGTTTACATGCATAGATCTATTTATGTTTGCCATCCACATGAGTGCTGCTTTTTCAATAATTCATAGAAACGTCGTACAAGATTAATCTACAATGAAAACTCAAACGTGACTAAAGCCAGACCCCATACTCAGGAATGTCTTCGTTAGAGACAGCTTCCGTTGGCGCTCTTTTGAGTGTACTGTGAGTTCCGAATCTCCTTCCAGAAAAGCCAGACTGAGGAAATCATTAATTGCTGACAGTTGTGTAGATATAATTAAAGATATATGCATATAAAAATACCTGCTATCTCAATTTACTTCCTAGAGGAACAAGGAGGGGGAGCGAGTTCTATTTAAAATGTCAGATACAGACACATTAGGCTGAGTAGTCAAAGCACTGTATGTCTGTCACTCATGAAAACTGACAATTAGGTCCATAAATAGATTTTACAGGCTTCCACACAAGAACGCACCGGCTGCACAGCTCCAGCACATGAAAATGAGAGACCTGGTGGCAGCGGCTGACTCGGGAAGCCGGAGGGAGAAGCGCCACAGGAGACACACTCCTGTCCCGAGGGGGTGGACTAGCAGTCCAGAGAAGACACCTCTCAAGGGGGTCCACAGGGTGGCGTCTCTCCCTGGCTCTGCCAGCCCCCTTCCCTCCCCATGCCAGTCTCTCCATCTATACAATGAAATTAATAATATCGGCCTCAGCTGTTTCTGATTCGGAAGGTTGTTTGTTTGAAGGATCAAATAAGGTTATACTAAAACTCTGTAGAAACCGAAAAAGACTACATAAGCAGTTGGGTTTGTTTTGGATTTTTTTTTTTTTTTTTTTTTTTTT
>NDGM011173658.1:0-17378 GCA_002564305.1 Octomys mimax | reverse complement strand
TCAGGCCCTTGCGCTTGCCAGGGAAGCGCTTATTCCACTGAGCCATCTCCCCGGCCCCCTAAAGTATGTTTTTAAATGCTTCTAAGGCAATTCATTTTTCAGCAAATAACTGAAATTCAGTTCTTCTATACTTACTGGTCAAGACCTGAGTTTGAAGTCTTTATGTTTCCAAAGGACACAACCTTACTAGATATTTACACTATAGCAAGGGCACAGGATAGTGGAGCTTTAAAGGGAAACTTGGGACTCTTTACATCCCTCCTCCTGCTACCCACCGACCCTCCTTGGGCTCATGAGATCAACATCAAGAACCAGCATGTGTACATTACACGAGGACCCTTAAGGGCACTGGTGTAACAAAGGTACGTTCATTAGACTCTGCTTTCAAGTGCTGCGGTCCCTCTGGGCTTCTGTAGGCTATAACTGCTTCTCATCATCACTACCAGAGGCCACTGGAGAGCTGCTCTAGGCTACCCCTCCTCTGTGTGAAGACCTTGTAGGAATCACTATTTGTCTCCTCCAGACTAAGGTTCCAGCTACGAATTCTCATCACCAGTTATGGGATGCCCAAAGCAAACAAGAAGGGCCACAGAAGCCAGGGAGGGCCTTTATGAAGAACCTAATGAAGTGTAGACCTCCTTAAAACCACCAGGATGGAAGCACCTCTCCTTTTACATTATATTCTGCTTGACTGCAACAGTGCAAAAAAAAATTCCATAGGGAACAACAAACGTGCTCCCAAACTGTAAGTCCTATAGTCAAACCACATGAATTCAGAGCAGACAACCAAGAACAGTCGCCATGACATCACGCTCAGTATAAGCTAGTTACAAAACTGAATGGCCTGTTTCACAGATTCTGTCCCAGGGGCACTTCTTGTCTTGCTGTGGTAATCCTTGTTCATAGCTATAATCTCAATGAAAACAACATTCCAAAGCCCTGACATTGTACTGAATTCAGCATTTATACACTCGGTTCAGTGAACGCCTTTCCTTTTCTTTAGCTTCAAAATCCCCAGCCTTTCTCTCCATTTGTCTCACAAACAATTCAACTGCCACCACCCCTGTTTCTTTCAGGTTCTTAATCTGGATTATACCTCTTTCAATTTCTGTTTGAAAGTGTGAGCCTGCACATGTCTGCGTGCATGTAAATTTGGAGATGGAAATTTACCTGGAAGATGTAAGATACAAGGAAGAGGGTGGCAATTCCAATAGAAGGCATGATAAAAAAATCACTTTCTTGTGATTTCTTTTTAAATTTATGATGTTGAAAAGAAATATTGCTGGGCTAGGGAGATAGCTCAGCAGAATAAGTGCCTGCCTGGCAAGTGCAAGGTCCTGAGTTCAATCTCCAGTACAAATAAAAAAGAAAGAAAAGAAAAGAAAAAGAGTGTGTGTGTGTGTGTGTGTGTGTGCATTCCTTAGCAACAGTTAAATTTCATGATTTAAATATAATTTTTTTTGAACTTATATTTGGAGCTGGGGTATAACTCATTGATGTCTACCATGTACAAGACCCTACCCAAACACCACAAAACTATATATTCTTAAATGGACTGTCAGCATAAAATTCAAAAGGCAAGCAAAGAAAAGCAGTGAAGTCTTCCTTCCATCCCTGTCCAATAGCCCTCAGGCTTCTTCCACTAAAGAAGCCAAGGTTGCTATTCTTTCCTCCATCGGCTAGCCTCCTTGTCTGCTGGAGTTTATCCCAAGACCCAACATGCCTGAAATCACACAGTATTGCAGCCTATATGTACTACTATGCTTTCTATGTATATGCACTGTGACAAAGTTTAGTTTATAAATTAGGCCTGATAAGAGTAACAACAATAAAACAGAACAATATATTATTAAAAGATTTCATAACACTTCTCAGAATGGCATATAATATAAAATTTATGACCTGTTTCCTTCTGGAATTTTCTATTTAAGTGTGTGTGTGTGTGTGTGTGTGTGAGAGAGAGAGAGAGAGAGAGATTAGGGATGGAACCTGGGGCCTTCACAGTATTATCCCCAGGCCTCTTTAAATTTTTAATATTGAGCCAGGGTCTTGCTGAATCATCCTGGCTGGGCTTCAAGCTGTGATCTTCCTGCCTTGGCACTCCCACGACGCCAAACAAGTACCAGGCGATTTCTGAACTGCAGCTCACTGCAGGTTAGCTCAAACCTCAGAAACTGAAACCAAATCTAAAGGGGAAGGAAGAGATATGCACAAATGTTTCCTGTTAACCTGAAGAGCCATTCTTTTCCTCTGCACTTTATGTTCTCCTCTCGTGGACCACAAATAGCAGCACTGTTGGGCCCTATTCATCAAGAGACTGGAGATTCTACCCATCAAGAGGGGTGGAATGAAGAAGAATCTGCATTTCTAAGACATTCTCTCTCAGGTAATTGGCATGTTGCTGGTGCCAGGACCACATTTTGAAAAGCACTGATGTAATAAGGCTAAGTAATCAGTTACAGGCCCGAGATGTGCTCACAAGTGGGACTGCGCACATCTCAGTCGAAGGACAGAGCACGGGGTGGTACAGGGTGGTCTAAGCAACACGAGCTCAGTCAGTGATGTTTTCTTCCCCACCAAACCAAATACTGGACAGCCTTCGGATCCAACCACTCTGAACACCACACTCCTGCCTAATCATCAACCCTTTACTTCACACTCATTTTGTCTCTAGCTGGCTATATACTTTACTAAGACTTTTTGGTTTTTAACATTTCTCTCCATCACTCTCTCTTGTGATGTGCAAAAGAAAATAAAAATCTTCCAATGAAAATGCCAGAAATAAATGCCAAGGACAAAAGGTGATCCTTGAGCCAGACTTAAAAAGATGCACGTTAAAAAGAATAGTTGGAAGTAAATTTACACATTTCTGAGATCAAAAACCTCTGTAAGAAAAATGAGGAAATGAAATGCTTGTGACATCTAACGTCAAGCGTGTGGATTAATCCTGAGGTACAAGCTACACTGCAAAATAAACAAATTAACATAAGTGGTTTTAAATATAAATGCACAAGAGAAGGTCCCCAGAATTGGAAATGCTCTTTTATTTAAGTTCCATTGCTTTCAGGCATCAGAATCAAAGTGTTATCATTGCTATGTTTGTTAGAGTCAAATTTGGTGAATTTATAAAAATATGGTGCCAACTCAATCGTTGTGAGAAACAAGCCTGAGGCTGAGCCGGGCAAAAGACCTACTACTCCACATGCTGAACCAGAACTGAACGCAACTCAGGAACTGGGGTCCACATGTAAGGAGCATCTTCTAAGATGTGCCTCCTGGAGAATGGGCAAAAATGTAAGATCCCAATTTCTCTTGTGGCTTGGGGTTTTTTGCAAGGGAACCAATATAATACAGGACTCACTTATGTATTATTTCACAATGAACTACCCAAAACTCATATACAAGAAGTGCAGGAAATCTGTTCACACACTAAAGACCAAAGAATCCAGTTGAGGGCCTGGATCCTAGTATCCTGCATGAGTCCAGCTGAAAACCTAGAGCTTGTAACAATGCCTCCCACAAGTCTGATCGGAGGCCTAGAGCCCACAAGTCTCATGCAGGCCTGCTTCACATTTGTACTGGAAAGGTCCAAAGGTCAGTGGTGGAAGCTAGGAAGTCCATGCCAATGGGATGAAGGATCTGTGCTAGCAGGCTGAGGGATCTGCACTAGAGCCAGGAAGCAATGCTCCCACAAAGATGCCTAGCATCCTCAGCAACAGTGAGGTCCCAAGCTCCTCCAGCAATGAGGAAAGCAGAGCTCCTATCAGAAAAGCCAACACAACAAGCTTCTCCACAAGGCTAAGCAGTGCACCGTCTGCCCGTCAGGAGCCAGAGCTCCTCCAAAATGAATTATAGCCATTCTCGGTGACAACAAAGGTCCCAAGCTCCTCCTCCAACAAGAACAGCCAAATCCATCAGGAAACCAGCATGACAGGGTCGCCCAGGAGAACTGACAGCTTCCACAGCTTCAACAGGTCTCCAAATATCATCCCTAACAGCCTCTCAACAGCTCTTCCTGTTCTACCTGTTATGCTGCTGCCAACAATCCTCAGGTGCTTCCCAGCACCATGCTAGTTCAGTTCAGCTGGGTGTTAACAAGTTGACCACCAGTTAGAAATCCACTACATTCTCCGCTTGAATATGCAAGACTCGGGCCGGCAAGATAGCTCAGTGGACTAAGCACCTCTTTCGGCAAGCGCAGGCACCAGGGTTCTATCACTGGCACCACATGCTGAACCAATCAACAGGACTGGTGTGGTGGCACACACCTGCAATCTCAGCACTGGAGAGGCTGAAAACAGGAGGATCACTATGAGTCTGACCCTGTACCATACAAACAAAGGAATATACAAGACTTTCAGAGGGGAGCTTGAGCTAGACAGTAGAGTCTCTCTGAGAATGCACTCTCCAGAAAGGTTTTAAAATGAATAAATGCAAGCACAAGATAGGACAAACATCAGAATATCTAAGAATTTTTATTGGGAAAAGCACTCTGGCAGAGCTAAACTCCTGCACTGTGAACAGGGAGGAGCTGAAACATGCTGTTCCCCAAGCCTCCCAAGAGCAATGTTGTTTCCCAAAGAAATATCCACTCTTTCAACCACCCAAACCCTGAACATCCCAGACTCTGTGCCTTCCACTGTATCTTACACCTAGCAGCTCACATGACTTCCTACTTTAAAACTCAGCAGTGACTTCCCTTTACTTACGCAAAAAAGTTTAACCCCATGACTTTGCCTGAGACCGCTCATGACCCGATCTCTTTCCCTCTTAGCCTGCGCTCCTAGCAATCAGTTCTGTCTTCATACCACTTCCACTACCCCTAAAGCACCTGTTAGGCTCACAGCCTATCCATCCCTCAGCACAAGCTGCTGGGCATGTCCTTCATTGTCCCTCTCCAGCTCCCGGGTCCACCAGGAGAACGCTCATACCCCACACTCAAACACCCAAGCACCTTCGCACACCCCTGTCACAGCCCTGACTGTCTAGCTGGCTTATCCCCTTTTGTACATCCTATCGTAGTAGGGCTGGGAGAACAAGGCTTGTTGTGCTATGCATTTCTGAGAAGTTATTAGCAAAAATTAAAGTATCTGACAAATGTAAGGATGTAGAGAAATGGGTAGCCTCACACAGCCAGACAAGTTGGCCGTGACTTCTGCAGGCAAAGAATAAAAACTTAGATGGCCTGTGACTCTGGCACTTCCTTCTCTCTCCTAGGCGCAATGGCAGGCATCCAGTGAGCGCTGCACAGGTGTGTGCATTAAGATGCAAGCTACCATCTTCACCTGCTAAGTTTCTAAGGAACTCAAACATAGCACACTTACACAGGAACTATTTTTATGGTGGTTTTTTTGAGGGGTGGGGAGAAAATTACACGGTCCTTTTTACTGTGAACAGAAAAGTAATTCATACATCCTTTTGTGGATACTATTTGAATACAAAAATGAACACACACATCTTTCTCTACTGCAACACAATCTGCCTACAGAAATAATCATGGACATACATACATGAAGTCTGAGTCACAAAAATGTCTGCTACAGTATTACTTATAATAGCCAATTGGAAGGCCTAAATGACAGATAATCAGCTAATGATTACAGTACAGTAAATGCTGTGTGACACAGAAACATATTTCCATCCTGTTAATAGTGAAAAGGCTGAGGTATTTGTTTAAAAAATGTCTACACATGCATAGAAAAAACATTGGATTTTAAAACAAAAAGTAACTATTTTAAACTAGATAAAAATATAAAAAGTGGTTTTTTTTGTTTTTTTTTTTTTAAGGTGCAGTCTCATAGTTCAGGCTGGCCTTCAGTTCACTATATAGCCCAGGCTGGCCTCAGCCTACCAAGTGCTGGGATTACAGGCATGCACCACCACACCCAACAGAAAGTCCATTTCAAAGCAGAAGAAATCTTTCAAAACCATACAGAAAATGGTGAAATTTTTAAGAAATAAATTCATATATTATTTATACAATTCAAAATTACAAGTATTTCAATATATTCTTTTATTTGTGGAACTAGGAATTTTCCACAATGGATGCACCATAAAGCTTTTCCACAGAACACAGAGAAAAGGGCAGCCTTGCTTCCCTCCACCAGAAGTGTCTGTGAATGGGCAAACAGAGGAAGGGCCTTTTGTGCGTTTGCATGTTTGTGAGACAGGTTTCCCTCTACAGTTCCAGCCTCCCAGCTGCTGGGATGATGGATGCAATGTAGCTCCACACCTGGGGAAAGGGTTATTTCAGGAAGAAAAAAACTATTACAAGATTTATGGGACTTAAATACTGAATTCCTTCACTATTTCTTAGCCTGTTCCTATGGACTGGACATCTGTGTCTCTCCAAACTCATTTGAAACGCCAAGCAGCTGTGAGGGCAGCTGGAGGCAATGACCGGCCGCGACCGCGGAGTGGAGACTCCTGAAGCGACCCTGAGTAGGGGTGAAAGGTGATCCTCCGCCCCAGGAACACAGCAAGAAGGTGGCCTTTGCCGCGCTGAAGAGGCTGGCCCAGGAACCGGAGCGCTCCCACTTTGACTTGAGGCTCCTACCACTTCAGAACTAAGTGGAAAAGGCTTCTGCGGCACACGCCCGGATCTGGGTATCTTTGTTACCAGGAAGAGAGACTCAGGACGACTCCCAGGTAGTACCTGTGAGCACTGCGGCTATGCAGCTCCTTGTTCCTTTTTCTTTTTGCACATTTGTAATCTAAATTTTCTACAATGACCGTAAGGATTCTTTTAAAAGAAAAGACAGAAATATTTAAATACACTTAAATTTTCAGACGCTTTGAGGAAAGAGAATGGAGAAAAGCCTGTGTGGTAGCGGACACAGAAACAAGAGTACCCCATGTACATGAAAAGATGCACTGTAGCACTCCCTACTTGCCTCTCACATTTCTGAAACTAGGGTATCCATGGAACCAGCTCATACTAGAGAGCAAGGGAAGGAAAAACCCCAAAGAAAGCTGCATGACTCGTGCACCCTAGCAGACTGGGCCGGGTGACCCCCTTGGGCGTACATGATGCCTCTGGTGCCTTAAGTCGCCCAAGTCTTAAGCGAGGCCTGATTCCCGCTACACCACCAATGGACAGGACCGCATACTGCTGACGCACCTCAGGGTCAGCTTTCTGGAAGGAGAAGCAGCCTGCTGTTCTGGACCACACAGACGAGGGACCACACATGAAAGGAATACACAGTCCCCAAAGTAAGCACCGCTTCACAGGCTTTTGCTGAAGAAGTGAAGTGAGTGAATTGGCTCCAAATCCCCCTTGTTTTTTCCACACTTTTCATCTCCCCTAAATCTGGCTTTCTGAACTACACCAGAATTTCAATATCTTTACTTAAGGCAAACAAGGAAATTCTGGGGAAAGACGCAAACAGACTACAGAGTAACACATAAGTCTGAAGTCCTATTTATTTCTTGATATCAGTCTCCCGTGGCCCAGAGTAACCCTTACAATAAGCATATCGCTCTCATTCCCTGAGGCAGCAACCAAGCAGTCAGCAACCCTTCCCCGCTGGAAGATAGAAGAACAGTGAGGTGGGGCTTCTTGGACAGTATTCAGTGTAAGCCACATTTGTAAGACAATGTCCACTTTCTACCACACAGCAGGATGTAAAGCCCTAAACGTAAGGTTCCTAAGGAGGCAGGAGAGACCTGTGTGAAGGCGCCCACCAGTTTTCCACTAGTACAAAAACCAGGAGTTACAAGCAGACCCATCTTACCAGAGAACAACAGGACAGTGGTGAGGTGTCTAATACAAGAACACACAATGGCATTTTACAAGCAAGTCTCTGTTAATAACTGTGCTCAGTGTATCACATGCAGCCACACTGCTACTGAATGAAGGAACACTGTGACAATGTTTCACCCACAAGTTTGCCTACATTAGTTTTCCTTTCTATATTTGATTTCAAGTTCCTACTACCATAATTAAGCTGAGAAGGTAGTAATTAACAGAACTCGTATTTTAAAATTTTAACCTTCCCTCCTGTCTCTTCCTGAAGTCCATGCAACAAAAGTTTCCTGCTTAAAGGAATCAAAATACTCTTCGAACCAAAGCAATCTTCCAATTGATGAAAATAGGGAGATTATGACTGATACACTGGGAAGGAAAATTCCCAGTGCTTTTCTGAATTTTTACAAAATCACTAATTTTATCTGAAGGATTTCATGTGAACATAGAACAGCTTACATTCCAAAGTCACAGCATGTTTTTTATGCCAAAGTACCTGGTACATTTCAAAAAGTGTTAATGAAAACTGACCTCAAGATTTTCAATAATACTCTCATAATTCTGGCTTGCTAGTTGCCACATTCTTGGTAATTTTCAGTCACTTATTAGTGATTAATAAAATCAATTACTCCTCTAATACACTCAAGGGTGATTTCACATAACCTTTCATAGTAAGTGCAAGTTGTAAAGCTCTACCAGATAAATTTACTGTCCTGGCCTTTAGGATGAGGCTGTTGCCTTATAAAAGTAGACTGTCCAAAATAAGTCAAAATCTTTACTTTTCGGTAGACAAAATTGTAATTTTCTATAAATGTGATATGAAGACAGAATAGGCAACAAAGCCAAAACATTCGCATATATAATTTCTGATGGAAACTGCCAGTCAGAAGCCTCAGGACTACACCATCCGGGCAGGAGGGACCACACCAGAGGGGCCCGGAAGGGCGTGGCAGGGGGCGGAGGGCTGCACAGGAGGGCCAGTGGCTACAAATGGAGGCGGAGCCCACAAAGCCAGATCCAGAGAGGCTGAGGAAGGAGGATTACAAGTCCCAGAACAGCCTGGACAACTTAGGGAGGCCTCATCTCAAAATAAAAATGAAAAGAAACAGGGATGCAACTTAATGGTAGCGCACTTGCCCAGCACGCACGAGGCCCTGAGCTTCCTCCTTCATACCGTCCCATAAAAGTAAAAAAAAAAAAAAAAAACTCAGCACAAATAGAGTGTCTAATACTATACATAGGGCAAAAGAATAGAGAAAAGTAAATAGCAGGCACTTTCTTTTCTTTTTTGGAGGAAGCAAGCGGACAGTGACGGGTGGCGCACTGCAGGAGTTTCCACGTTCAGGTGTGGTACCAGATGGAGCAGACAACAGCAATCCCTTCACACTACCTCACTGAGCTTCCTGGGGCTATGGCATGCCTGGGCCACCAAAGCACACCAACACAGACTGTGTCAAGTACAACACACCCTGACTTCATCATAGTTCTGAAGGCTGGAAGCCCAAGATCAAGGGGTAGTCAGGCTTGTTCCTCCGGAGGACCCTTTCTTTGGGTGACATCTACTGTCTCATGTGTCCTTATGTAGCCTTTCTTTTGTTCACAGGCATCCTGGTGTCTTTTCCTCTGCTTCTGACCATGGCCACCACACTGAAGCATCCTTATCATCCCAATTAACCCTGATGACCTCTCTAAAGCATCTATCCTCACGATGTCACACAGGGAGTTAGGGCTTACATATGAATTTGGAGAGGAAGGTAATTCACCCTGTAACTACTACATATTCATTTGATGCAGGGTTATTTTACAATAAAAAGAATGAATGTGTGTATACGAGGACATTCACAAAATGCAACACCGGCAGGCAGACTGGGATTAAGGCAGGGCTGGAAACACATCTGACTGAAGGTTGCCAGATTTCCTGGTGTTTTCCTGTAGCGACTACATATAGGGAACAGAGCCCTGCGCCTCTGCCACATGGACACCTCAGTCTCTGCTGTCCAGATTCAGCCCTGGGCACTGGGTGAGGGTGAGGTGCCAGCTGCCAAGCCCCTTCCTTCTTGCTTCAATGACCTCCATAGCACACCCAACACTACCTCTCATTCTGGCTCCACACAGAATAAATACAAGCCCAGTCTCCAGACTCCTTCCTTGTTCACATCCTGAAACAGTAACAGCGAGGTTTACCCTTAATTCTTATTTGCTGAAAAGTCCAACAACACAGCATTAAAAGATCCACACAAGGTACTTTATTACAAAATATATTTGTTAATAACATGATTCGCTACATGGAAATTTCCTTAGGATCTACCAAAGATGCAATCAGAATAAGTGACTTGTTGCAGGATATGTCAATATGGAAAATAATTTATTTCTACAACAATAATAAAAAACTAAAAGGAATAAAAAGGCATTAAAATATGAAATATTTAGGGCTAACTCTGACAAAAGGAGTCTTGAGCTGAAAACTACAAAATACTCCTAAAGGAAACTGACGAATACACCATGTTCATAGATCATGACACTGTTCAGTGTTATTAAGATTCAATACAGGGGCTGGGGAGCTAGCCCAGCAGTCTAAGTACCTGCCTGCAAGCACAAGGACCCAGGTTCAATCCCGGGTGCTGCGTGCCATGCTGGTTTCACCCGAGGCATGCCCTGCCAGCCACCAAAACTGGACATGGTGACACACGCCTAGAATCTCAGTGCTGGGGAGGCTGAAACAGGAGGATCACTGTAAGTCGAGCTGCATAGCAAGACCCTGTACCAAATACATAAATTTAAGAAAAACTAAATAAAAAAACAGATTCAACACAATCCTAGCATGCACAAGGCCCTGGGTACAAGCTGCACGATAGGCTACAATTTAAACATATCATCCAGCAATCCTAGTCTTCACCTAGAAGAAATAAAAATGTGTGTCTACACAAAGACTTGTTGACAAAATGTTCAGAGTACACTTACTTGTAATAATCCCAAACTACAAACAAGAATTCATTAAAGAAATACAACTACAAATACAACCCATCATATTGTGTCTCCATACAACGCAGTATTTCTGACCAATAAAAAAGAGTGAACTATTAATATACTCAAAGAATGAATCTGAAGATAATTTTGCCAAATAAAAGCCACAGAAGGGCCGGCCGGGTAGGCCAATGGACTAAGCACCTGCTTAGGCAAGCACAGGGACTGGGATCACAAGGACCACGGTTCAATCCCCGGCACCACAGGCCATGCCAGTCCTACCCCTGGGTGCACTGAGCCAGCCACTGAGACCAAGACTGGTCATGGTGGTGCACACTTGTAATCCCAGCGCTGGAGAGGCTGAAAACAGGAGAATCACTACGTGTCTGAGCTGCGTAGTGAGACCCTGTAACAAATACATTAAAAAAAGAAGCCACACAGAAAAGCTGGTGTATAACTGCATCAACACAAAATTCAGAAAGTGGCAAACTATAGTAAAAGAAAAAGCAGATCAGTGGTTACCTAAGGAGGTAGGGTAATGAGGGGTTCTGGTTAGGTGCCCCCCAAAAGTCACATGGGTTTGGACAATGGAACATGACATTCATCAGCGGATTCACCAGCTCATTCAGGAGCTGACTGTGCTATTAGGTGGGATCTGGGTGGGAGAGGCCGCCACTGGGGACGAGGCCTGGCAAGCTGCATCTCCTTCCCTGTCCTCCCTTCTCTCTCTTCCTGACCACCAGGACCTGAGCAGCTCTCCTTCACCATGTCCTTCCACCAGGCTATTCTGCCTCTAGGTCAAGCAACTGAGACTTCTGAAACTGTTAGCCAAAAATCACCACTCCTCCCTTAAGCTATGGGTGTTAGGTAATGTGGTCAGTGAAAAGAAAGTGACTAAGACAAAGGAGTAGGAAGGAAGGTAAAGACCCCATAGGAAGGAGCCATGTGGAATGAATGTTTTTGTACCCCCTAAATTCAGATGTTCAAGTACTAACCCCCTGGCTGCGTGCCATGGTGCACACCTGTAATTCCAGCACTCTGAAAGGCTGAGGCAGGAGAACTGCAAGTTTAAGGCCAATCTGGGCTCCATATTGAGTCCCTGTCTTAAGAAATAAAGAAAAGAAAAATCCAACTGCCCTGGCACCCTGAGCTTTTTCCCTGCTTCTGTAACTGGGAGAAATATTATTTTTTTTAAACATTTATTTATTGTGTGTGTGTGACCAGCTCAGCCCACCAGGGGGCGGGGCTGGCTGGCAGCCATCTCGCCAGCCCCAGAGAAATATTATTGTATAAGTTATCCAGTCTGTTGTAATAGCTTGGTATGACCAACATACGACATGACAGATGTGCTAATTATTGTGACTCTGGGTCTTGCGGGTAAATACATAGTTGAAAGGTATTTATACTTTACATGTGTGTAGTTTTTGTATATCAGTTATATCTGAACAAAACTTGTAAAAATTAACAATGTACATGCACTTAAAGCTACAATAGCAAAGAGGAAAACTGACACAAAAAGTCACTATTTTAATAAACCCGTTAGGCCTCAACAGATAACATTTAGTTGAGACACAAGTACACACCCATCTAATTTGAAACTGTACTTCTATGCAAGTAACGTATTAGAATAATAAAAGAGCATTTTAACAAATTATAAAAAAAGAGAAAAAAAGAAAAAAAAGAGAGAGCTAGGTGCTGCAGCCCAGGACCGTAATCCCAGCACTCCAGAGAGACTGAAGCAGGAGGATCATACTGAGGTCAAGGCCAGCCAAATGACATAGTGAAACCCTGTCTCTATAAACAAACAAACAAACACTTTTCAAGCATTCCAATCATAATGAAATAATTTATACCAACAAAATATCACCCCAAAAAACCTCTAACCCATTAGAATTTAACATCTTTCATGTATGGCTATTAGGTCAAAGGTAGAATTGAAAATTATAGAATATCAAGATAATTATAATTAAAATAAAAACCAGGACAACATCTAGACATAACTATTAAATCTATAACTTGAGCTTTACAGTTTTAAAATCTATTAGTAAATTAACAATGCAATCCATACAAATTGTCTCAGTTACTCTTTTCTCATTGCTGGGACAGATGCCTGAAACCCAAAATGGAGGAAGGAAAGGTTTACTTAGCTCACAGTTAGTGGACCTTTCAGTCCATGCTAAGCTGGCTCCAAGACAGAGTGGCACATGGCAGAGGCAGAGAGCAAAGGGAGTGGCAGCAGCTCAAGCAGCTAACCAGCCTCTCTCCCCTCCTTACATCGTAATGCAAGTTACCCACCCCAGGGCAGGTACAGCATCCACACCCACAATATTCAATCACAAACTCCAGAAGCCACCCCACGACTGCATGAGGCTTTGGGGGGACACCTATACACAAACCATAACACAAAAGTCAGAAAAAATTAATTTAGAAAATGAAAAGAAGGGGTTGAGGAGATGGCTCAGTAGAATAAGTGTTTCCCTGGCAAGCACAGGGGCCTGAGTTCAATCCCTAGTTTCGCAAAAAAAAAAGGAGAATATGATATTAACTGAAATACACACAGAAAGAGTAGAACCAACTTAAAGACTATCTCTCATACAATTCAATATAACTGGTAAATCACTAACCAAACTATTCAACATTTAAAGGAGGAACTACAAATACACAAAACTGAAAAGGAGAATACAGGGAAGGTAAAAAGGCTATTACTATAGAAAAACTTGCTTAACTCAATGCTCATGGCTCTGAGACTAGAGTCCAAATGAAAAAACATCTAAAAACAAAAGTCAGCAAAACTGACTTACTTGGTACAAATTTTTATACTACACCTGAGTAGAAAATGCCTTGGAGTAAGCTACAATCCCCAAATCAGTGCAAATGATTCCATTACTGATCTTAGTATCATCAAGGGAAACATATTCTAAAGCTATTTAAAATACTCCTGCCAACTGATAAAAGAAAATTTGTCAATTCCTTTTACAAAGAATTATATTGAAAAATGAAAAACAGACACGTCATTTACAAAAACGGATGGACATTCAAAATAACACCCAGTAGAAAGGCTCTAGCAGTACATTAAAGAAATAATATGCCCTTATCACGGATTTCACTCCAATTATATAGATTCCTATTCACACTTCTAAAACAATGATGAATCCACTGAGTATATGGGATATAAAAGATGCCTCAAGTGACTGGAAAGTCAAGTCTCCTTCTGAACTGACAGGCACACTCAAAACTGCTAAGCAGCCAATCCATACCAATATTACGAAAGTCAACAAAATTCTAAATGAAAGTCATAATATATGTATTTTGTAAGCTTGAAAATGATCTTAAAGATCACTCTGATAAATACATAAGATTGACCAGAAAATTCTAAACTCAGAAAATTATCAGACATTAAATCAAATATATGAAAAAAATCAAATATATGGGCATACTAGCATGGCAGAGAATTTTGTATAGGCTATACAATGAGTAAAATGCACCAGATAAAAAATGGGAAGTTAGGGCCAGCCAGATAGCTCAGCAGATTAAAGTGCCTGCTTAGGTAGACCCAAGGACTGGGGCTTGATCCTGGCATGCCATGCTGGCCCTGTCCCCGGGGAGCACTGACTGCGATTGAGACTGGGCATGGTGGTGTGCGCCTACAATCCCAGCACTTGGGAGGCTGAAAATAGGAAGATCACTACGAATCTGTGTAGTGAGACCCTGTAGACTCTGTACTAAATAAATAAATTAATAATAATAATAAATAATGAACCAATGGGAAATTAATAACAAGGAGGTAAAGCAATCTGCTAGTGGGAATGTAGACAAAATTACCTCATAACAATGTTTGCTGGTATCTAATAAAACTAATCACAAGACTACAGAAGGGGAAAAAAAGAAGAAAGCCAAATACAAATACCAAAGAAAATAATATAGCAGAAAGCTAATCCAAGATAAAGCTGTTAAAAGTTGATATAAGACTTTTCGCAATATAAATAAAAGCATAATACAGTAATTTTCCTTCTAGAACCATAGCCAAGAGAACCGCGCATGTATGTTCACCAAGAAGGAAACCCAAGCATGATCACAGCAGCACTATTCCTAATACGTAGACCCTGGGCCAGCCCAAATGCCCACCAGGAGCACAATGGGCAGGTACAATAAATTGCGTAGCCATACAACAGGAGGAATACATGAGAAAGCACAGCCTACAACACAACTGGCTGAGCATCAAAGCAATACTGCCCTAAAGGAGTCAGGCATCCAAGAGTCTGCATGACTCTTTATGACACATTCAGGTAAGAGTTGATACACTGGTGGAATTCTCCTGTGGTGTAAAAGTGAGGACAAACATTCACCAGCATTGGCTGGATGGGGAGACAAGGGGCCACTGGGGGGTTTTCTATGGTTCAGCTTCTTGATCTAGGTGTGGTTACAATGAATGACTGCTCTGTCAAATTTACCCAGGTAAATAAATATATTTATGTTTTATTTCTCTATATACATGTACTTCAATATAATTTTAAGTTTTAAGTATTTTAATAGAAGGGGGCTGGTATGAAAATAAGCAGATAAGAACGGAATGGAACAGAGTTCAGAAAGCACACAAATAAAATGAAGTACTTAAATATGCTACACATTTTATACATGTGGCATTTCAAATCAGTGCTAATAAACGACAGTAAGCTAATTCTGTACCCCTAGCACTGAACTTACATTTTACTTTTAAAACCAAAATGAATTCCATATGGGCCAAGGAAATATAGAAAATAAAGCAACTAGCAGAAAAAATGATGATTCTTTTTCTCTACCTATGTGGTAGAAATGACTTATGAAACACTGTACTAAACCCAGAAAATCACATGACACTAATAAATTTTTAAATCTTCTACAGAACAAAAGACACATATATACCACCAACCACCCAGTCAAAAGACAAAAGAAGAAAATCTACGGCACACCAACTAAAACTTCTCTTCCCTAATATGCAAAGGGCTCATACATAATTAGAAATATGAGCAAAAGACATGATTAAAACCCAAATAAATAAAAGTGGTCATAAGCCATAAATGATTTGCAAATCCAATTAAAGATTACAAATTAACATAAATGCCTTGGCTGTGAGATTAAAAGACTTAACTGTACCTCATTAAAGGAAATACAGATTTATTTTTTATCTTTATATCCAAAAATTGAGAAATTCTTATCCTACTAAATATTAATACAAGTATAAAAGATAAGTATACATGGTACCAAGAAACGTCAAGGGCCAGGGAGATAGCTCAGTTGAATAAGTGCTTGCCTGGCAAGTACAAGGGCCTGAGTTCAATCCCCAGTTCCATAATAAGGAAGAAAGAAAGAAACTTCAAGTATTCATATATATTTTTATACTCATGAAAAGTTAGAAGTCAAACAAATGTTTAAACAAATCATGGTACAACAGAATGCATAATACATCTGCACACAAATATTAAACATAGGCAGAAATATATATATATATATATATATATATATATATATATAAATAATAAAGACATCCAAGATGTTAAGTTAAAATATCAAACTACAAAATAATATAGATAGTGTAATTTTATTTCTAGAAAGTGAAAGCATAAGAAAAAATATAGGGCATCTCAACAAGAATTCAATAGAGGTTTTTTTCTGTGGGGATGAAATTAAGAGGAATTTTTGTTTTCTGCTTTTTACATGTTGAGAATGTTCCTATACTTGAAATCATAATGCACTTCTGTAATATGAAAAACTACATAAAAACAGAATGAAAATATTTCAAGAATTCCTATACTCCAAAATTAAACAAAAAAACCTTGCTGCTGTTTTATCTATAAACCATATGGAAAAACCACGGAGAAGAATGGTGATTGTAAGAGTCCATCCCCGCTAAGTTCTGCTTGTTTCTTCGCTGACTCCACACTATTTAAGAAAATCCGACTCTGAAAGGGGGGAGCTGCATAGAACAAGCTCTTAAAATTCCTTCTGACCTTCAAATCAGCATTTCTCCCCTTCCTTTTCACATTTCTTCCTCCTCCAAACATAATAAAGAGGTGTATCGGTCACTGTGCTCACTAAACTTTTATGTTATCTTTTCTTAATTCAAAATCAGTGTTAAGAGCTTCTTCTAAAGGGGACCCCCAAAGAAACACTGCTCTTTTGTGAACATTCCTCATTATGTGCCCACTGCCTAATATTTTCACAGTATTTTTCCAATTTGTGTTTTTCTTCTTCTCCAATCACAGAAATATCCGCTGGATATTTGAAAAAGTCATTTTTGTCCCCCCAAATTTTCTAGTAGGGAAACATGTCTCTACTAGTAAGAGTAAGCAGTCTGTGATGGTATTTTTCTTCCCCAGTTTGCCCCCAGTGCTGGGACTGAACCCGGGGCCTTGGACGAGCTAGGAGAACACTTCATCACTAAGCCATATCCTCAGCCCATTCTTTCAGTTTTCAATTCTATATCTAATGAGCTTTAACCGGAGTTGAGGAATACTAATAAAAATACAACCACACACTGCCACATTTTGACTGGGGTATACGTATATAAAAAGCCACTACATTTCAAAATATTTATATTTACTTTGGAAAGGTATTTTAGGGGCCGAGCAGATGGCTCAGTGGAATAAGTGCTTCCCTGGCAAGCACAAGGGCCTGAATTCAATCCTCGGTT
>NDGM011173624.1:0-10282 GCA_002564305.1 Octomys mimax | reverse complement strand
AAAAAAAAAAAAAGGAAGAAAAATAAATAAAGGAAATAAGCTTTCCTGAAATTCTGGGCCATGTGCAAGTGTGCATGTGTGATTTAGTGGAATTAATTGTTCCTCTATGTGGTCATAATGAAATTAAGGCATCACACTTCTGGGGAATTATCTAGTTTAATTCTCTTAGGAACCTGAGGGGTGAGTACTTTCTTTATCCTTATTTGACAGATGAGAAAAAAAATTTTTTTTTCTCACACTGCGAGGAGATACCCAACTTGAGCCCCAGCTAATGGGCCTCAGCAACCTCTTCTTTGACTTCTCTCTTTGTCTTTGCCTCCACCACTACCTATTGCATCAAGTCAGGCAGCCCTTCTGCTCCTTGGTTAGCTGAAGCCCATAACACTCTACTCAGGGGTGATATGCACATATGCTGTGAACGTCTTGGCTTAGACAGGCTTCCTTGTAGATGGGGCACAATTCTTAAATTACTTTTAAAACAACAACCTACCTCAAAATGTGCTGCATATGTACAGTGTAATATATTATTCAGCCATAGAAGGATGAGATTCTGTCATTTGCAACAACATGGATGGTCTTGGAGAAGGTAATGTTATGTGACATAAAGTAGGCCCAGAGGACAAATGCCATGTGTTCTTGTTGTGGGAGCTCAGGGAATTGGTTACATGGGGATCAGGACAGTCAGGAGAGGCCAAAAAGGGAGGGTGGGCAGTGACAGGGGTAAGCACAGAAGGGTAAGCAGTTCCACAGTTGTGCTACACAGTCTGGGAACTATATTCTACCGCAATTCATTACACCTTAAAAACAACTAAAGGAGAAGAATCCAATGTTCCCAACACGTAAGAGTGGTTCTATTTGGGGGGCTGGAAGTGTTAATTACCTTGACTCGGTCACTATATATTATATTAAATTACTAAACCATAACCCACAAATAAATGCCAAGATTATGTTTGATATTAAAAACATTACGAGACCAACCTATCACCAGGTCCTTGCTCAGATTAAGTTAACTCCCCTTCAGCCCATTTCTGCCTCACACATGCTAAAACTGATCTACACAATCTACTGCTTTTCTCCTCAACATCCAGATCTTCTTCTGGCTATCTAGAGTTAAATGTCATCAGTTTTTCATTTCAAGATTTCCACTAATTTCTGGTCCTAGAAAAGAGAGTTTCTTTTCTCTGTTGAATTTCTCTCTAGGAATTAGAGTGTAGTCCCAGCCTTACCCCCAGCCCTCCCAAGGTGTAGTGCTGCCTTACCTCTGGCCTCCAGAAAAAATCCTGTTATATCCTCTCTGCTCAAAATACATGTCCTGCCCTCTTTCATAAGGAATTCTTGATACTCTGACTTGTTTTCTGCCTCTATAATTTCCAACTCATGTCAGGTTTGTCCTAGTTACTCCCAGGTGGGAGGGAAGTAAAATTTATTTCAAACCACTTCTTATCAGTGTGCCAGGAGAGTCAGTGCCTGGTAAGTGCTGCTGGAGCAGTACCCTGTGAAACCACATTAGAACCCGGGACTCATCTGGGTTCAGTTAAAACTTCTGTTCATAGCCGTGAGTCAAATTGGCAGTTCAGCTTTACTGCAGGCAAACTTTGGCATATGGGTTCCACATCACCCCAGCACCAGGACAGGCAGTGGTGTTAGTAGCGCCCCTCAGAGTGAGGTGACCTGACTGTGATTCTACCCTCCTTAATAGAGGCAGTAAGAATTAAAATGAACTGGAATGGGGTGACCAACAATACTATCAAAGGGAGGTGAGCTGTGCACTCAAGTTATGTCCCAAGATGGGATGTGAGAAGCAGCGCCACAGAATACATATTCGAGGGAATCTGTTTGGACAGGCAGTGGGGAAGTCAGACTGCCAGGCCACAGCAGATGCCTGTGAAACAGATGATGAGCTCGGAGAAAGCTTAATTTTGAAAAATCCAGATTTGAGAAGTTGAGTAGGAATAATGTGTTGAGACTCAGATCAGGCAATATGATTATTATTATTATTATTATTATTAAAAAGGATAAAATGAAAACAAGCTTTGTAGATAAGGAGAGGAGGAGAGATTGAAAGGCAGGGAGGGGGAATAAAGTGCTAACTTTTTATGACACAAATGAAAGTACTAATTCACCTTGGTGGAGTATACACTCAAATGAACATTGTGTAGAGTTTTAGATTCTAATATAAAACAGTGTTGACCATTTTATTACATTCTGGTTTATGCTGTTTTATCAGGTTTCATAATAATTACATTTAAAGTTGCTGTTTTGAATGTAAAAGACAAACTCAGATTGTCAAGAGATAAAAGAGTATCTATAGTGTGATGTGGTTATATAAAGCTGGGTTGGTCGTGCCTACTTAACCAGAAATCATACAAACTTTTTTTTCTTTAACAGTAGCCACTATTAAAGGTTTATTTGTTATTGTAGCTGGTGTGACACTGGGTTACACTGTTCACAGGTAGATCTTTTTACATTATATGGTAATATACACAACTCACATATATATAATGCACAAAATAAAATCCTTTAAGACAGTTATGCAGAAGACATGCAGTATTGGATTTGTACACTGGATCCCAGGCTGTGCCCAACTGGGGGAAGGTCAGACAAGGCTTGGTGGGCGAAGCCATGTAACCGAGTAACACACATCTGTCTGATGAGTAACTGGAGCCTGAGCAGCGAGGTGTCTCAGATGCTGGGCTACTTCATACTAACCAGGACTACAAGTGCAGCCCCATCCGGCATCAGGACAGAGCTGTGGAGTTTTGTTTCTACTTCTAACTTTTGGAAACTAATGTTTTCCCAGGCCATCTTATAGTGCTGCTTCAATCACATGTCAGCTAAGAAGGACAGCTGGCACAACTCCAACTAAACCTTCCTGAAGCCTAGACAGTGCCATGGTGACACTGGAAGACTCTAAAACTGCAGCTCCTTCTGAATTGACCACAGGGTATCCACACTCTTCTTCAACCGTGCCTCTTCCTCAGAAGTCAGAGTCACCTTCACAACATCAGAAATCCCATTCTGTCCCAGGTCACAAGAGACACTAGGGAAAACATCACCCTTGATTCCATAGAGCCCTTAATCGTGGTAGAAATTGGGTGCACCCTCCTAAGGTTCTTCATTATGCTTTCTGGCAAATCTGCCATCGACAGTCCAATGGCCCAGGATGAGTAACCTTTCAGTTTGATCTCTTCATAAGTACAGTCAACCACCTGTTTGTGAACCTCTTTCCAGTGCTCCTTATCCCCATCAGTTCACAACTCAGGGTGCAGATCCTTCCAGGCGACACCAGCAACATTCACGCCACTCCACACAGGGACGCTGGAGTCTCCGTGCTCCCCAAGGATCCAGTCGTGGTGGCTCAGTGGGTGCACGCCCAGCCTTTTCCCCATCAGGTAGCGGAATGTACTTCACAACATTAGGAATGATGAACTTGAAGATGATTATGCTGCATCAAATTAAGGTGGTTCTCTCCCTCTTGTTGACACGCCCTAGCAGTGGTGATAACCAGCTTGGAGTTGGTGGTTTCATTATAGTGTTTGCTGGAGACAAGTTTTGGTGTCCTGAGGAAAAGGCTGCCCTGCTGGAGATCCATCATCTCTCCCTTCAGTTTGTCTTCCATGACATCAAAAGAGCAAGTTCATCTGCCAAGTCCTTCCTTAAGATACTGATGGCACAGGCCATGCCAACATCACCAACCCTGACAACCATGATCTTAATCTGGGGCACCTGTTCCTCCTTAAGGAGATTCATAATCAGCTGATCCTTAAGACTGGCCATCTTGGACTTAGAACCACAAGGAACTGAGAATGCACGTGGGGCAGGCATTGGGGTGCATGCTTCTCAGATATGGACTCAGTGGCAGCAGCTCTGACACCCATACAACCTTTTTGATTAAACTGATTTTTAGCTCTTTTGTTTTTTTAAAAAATGTATTTAGTATAGGGCTTACAGGGTCTCACTATGTAGATCGGAGTCATAGTGATTCTCCTGTTTTCAGCCTCCCATTTGCTGAGATTACAGGTGTGTGCCACCACGCCCAGTCTCAATTGCCATCTCAGTGTGCCCCAAGGGTGGGGCTGGCACCACATGCCAGGGATCGAACCCTGAGCCCTGCACTCTGCCTGAGCAGGCGCTTTAGTCTGCTGAGCTGTCTGGCTGGCTCTTGTTTCTGTCTTTATCTCTGTCTCTGTCTGTCCGTTTCTTGCTCTCTTCCTCTTTACCACCTTGTATCTGGCCTTGGGAGAAGAATGATAGAAAATTTTCATTTTCCCAGTATTTCAACATTTTAAAAAACTTGATGGCCAGATCACCCCTGCCAGAAAGGTTTTTAAAAATTTGCAATAGAACCTGTGATACTGCTTATGAGCAATGTAGTCTCCAGTGCCTGGGACAGAACATAGCACTTTCTGGAGCCCAAGAACGATGTGCAAATGAAGCAACAGGTGGACATCTCTGTCTGTCTGTCTGTCTGTCTTTCTGTCTCTCTCTCTCTCTCTCTCTCTCTCTCTCTCTCTCTCTCTCTCCCTCCCTCTAGGTTTTCTAAGTTTCTAAGTTTCTTCTTGTTGGACCTCAGTCCTGATAAGAACTATGGTTCAGTTTTCACTTTCTGTTTAGAAACTAAGCTAATCCCATTATTGGTTACACATGGTTAGCTCTTTGGAACATCCTTTGAAAGAGTATTGCTCCAGCTCAGAGAAGACATGGATGCGCTCTGAATTCCTCATATCATTGGCAGGGCCTCCACGGCATGTTGTAAGACTTGAAGAACATCCAGAAGAGTTGATGAGTTGCATGTGAGTAATTTTATACTTTATGGTGGCCAAAACCCATCCGTAAACAAGTATGGTACTCTAAGCATCGATGTGACCCAAAGAAAAGAGTGAAAAGTAACCCCCAAATAGGGAAAAGAATGGCAGGTAATCTGCACAGTGAATCCCTAAATCAACAGCACCCACCCCAAGCCACATCATGTTATTACTCTTAAAAAGTTTTCAAAAGTAATTGCATGCGTAGTGTAATAATATGCAATGGTGTTATAGTAATGTAAGTTCAGATAGTAAATGGTCTTAATTTCAAGGCAAGCCATCTCTCAGTCAGCTTTCCTGTTTGATGTGATCTTTGCTTAAAATATGAGCAATTCCATAGCCAGTGCTTTTACAGAGACACAAACCAGGGCTGCTATAAAGCAACCTGTAGGAAAAATTATCCTCAGCCACCACAATATCATTCCTCAACTCACAGCAGTACTAGAGACAGTCATAAGAACAATATGTGAAGCTCTCCCTGACCTAAAGGAATAGCTTCAGGGTGACATGATGAATCTAAATATTAATGGCCGGCCACGACCCAATTAATAAGACAAACCTATTGAACAGTATTATATTGCAAGTTTTTGAGGAGCAGCAAAAATAATAAAGTATGTGATCCTTTCCCTGAAGGAACAAGAAAATTGGAAGAAGTTTTACAAAACCATGAGTAGAATATGTTGTGGAGAGACAGCCTGCACACTAATGATGACCCAACTTCAAATTCAGACCTACGAGCCACTTAGTTATACCAAGTTTTGATCTCCTGTGTTCTTGTATATGAAACAAAAATAATGTCATCTGTTTTCATGAGAATTAATGAATGGGATTGTGGGATTATCAAGTTACTGAATTGTGGAGTGATTGATTTATAATGAAATGACAATAACTCTTTGCGTAAAGAAAGTAATTGTTTGTGTGGTTCTAAATAATGCAAATTTAGCCTTTATTGGATAACCCAGGAGAATGAAAACTGAGAAAGTAGAACTGTTGTATGGAGGAAAGAGAAGATCTAAAGAGTGACATTGTGTAGGAATGGAGAGGGGAAGTGAGCACAAAAACCTCTCACTGCAACCTGCAGGAAAGATGGGGAAAGGGTCCAGGTAGGGATTAGCCAGCCATCAGTCAAAGAAGTTAAAAAACAGATGTTTTCTGGTAATTTTGAGTTAATCTTCTTGCTATTCATAATTATTTCTTCCATTCCCCAATGCAATCTTCAGAAATGCTTTGCAGAGTTGAATTTGTCTTGGGAGCTGCAACCAAGTTTTGAAGGGTCACGGCAAGAATCCAGGCAGCTGCAGGGTCTCGGTCTTCTGTGGGTCACACAGTGCTTGGCTTGCAACAATAGTAATAATAGCAAGTGGTGTGCAGCTTAAGAAATCCATATGTCTGGAGGAGGAAGAAGGAGAGGAGGAGCAGGGAGATGAGAAGGGGGAAAGAACAAGTGAGATAGAGAGAAAAGGAGGGGAAGGAAAGGGGGAAGAAGAGAGAGAAGAGGAGACATGGCCAGAGATGCTGAAACAAAGGTATATGTGGTGCTTTTGGGGAGTTCTAAAGATACTATAGCAGAGGATGTTTGTTAGGCAGTATTCAAACTATATCCAAATGACTTAGCATCACACTGAACAGAGTTTTCCTCTTTAGTTTGTGCTTGAGATATTAAGTAAGCAGAAACTTCAGGACATTTCTGAAAAAGGAACATCTAATCCTGAAAATCATGTTTAAAAGCTATCAGACTGTGATAATTGCTTGGGCTGGAAAAAGAAGAAACTAAAGACAACACAAAACAAAAATAAAAGGAAGATGATAAATTTAGAGGGGAAAATGGCAAAGCATGCTAAAGAGGAATGGAAGGCTGAATACTGAAAGCTCTAGAACCAGGATGGTGTTATCAACAGCAAGAGGATAGGGATGTGTGGTCCAACCAGCCTCATTTTTATAAGACCGAGGATTTGAGGTTTCAGTGCGATACTCAAGTAAGGTCACAAAAGTAGCTGGAAAGAGCTGGAGCAAAGGAAGACGGGCTGATGATGCTGATGAAGCCGTTGTTTGCATAAAGTGTGTTGCCCCCTGAACTTCTAAAGGATTTGTTGAAGGACAGGGAATGGACAGAAAAAGAATTACCCAGGGACAGTGGAGACTTAAAGGGCTACCGAAATCAAGGGAGGGAAGGATCTCAAAAGACATCTTCATGCCTCCCTAACTCGGTGAAGAGTCCACCACTCAGTTCCTCAAGCCTAAGGTGAGGCTTCACCCGGACTTGCTCTCCTCCTGTCATGCTCTGCACTCAGCCTACTGCAGCTTTGCTGAATCAGGCTCTCAATGGAAGACCCATCTGACCTGTTTCGCTGCCACCCCATCTCACCAGTATCTCCTACCACGGAATGACAGCAGCCATAAGTGACCTTAGAGATTCTCTTGGTCTCCATGATCTAAAAATTGGAGTCTTCTAACAGATTCTCTACAGATTCTCTTGGTCTCTATGATCTAAAAATTGTAGTATGTGTCATATAACATTCTCCTGTTCCAAGTCCCCCAGTGACCTTCTCATACTTAGAACAGATTCAGTATGCTTGTTGTTATCTCACACCTTCAGATGATCTGACTCAGTGTGTACTGGACCTCTCTCCCTCACTACCTATCCCTTTTCTTAGTCTACTGTATCTGTGTCAATATTCCTTGGATCCCAAGAGCTTACAAAATAAATAAGTAAAAAGGTAAAAAAGTAATGTAGTTATCAAGTAACAGAATTTCTTTGGAGAAAAATATCACAAATGAAAGAGAAAGTAACACAGCCTAAGCCCTTTTCTTTATTTTTCCCATTACCCAGACTTTACTGCCTGCATCTTTCTCAGTGTAACCATTAGCAGTGCATGTCTTTTCATGACTTGCTTTCTCTTTCTTTTATTCACTGTGTTATCAGTTACTCTACTATGTATTTGTGATCAAACAGGAAAACAAAACAGACAATACTCTCTGTGCCTATGCACTTCATTCTGTCAAGGAGACCAGACAGTAGACAGGATGAACACGTAGAATATGTTGTGTGGCAGATGATGGTGCGTGGCAGGAGGAGAGCAGCCAAGGCCACAGGGAGAGCAAGTCCGCTCTCTGTGTTGGAACATGGTTAGCATGAGCCGCGACTGTGGGCAGAGTGGTCCTGGATGGCCCTGAGGAGCAGATCTTTGCAGGGAGCCTAGAAAAAGGCAGGGAGCAAGCGCACCTATAGTGGGCAGCAAGCACCAACATGAGAGAGGAGTGGACTGGCGTGTAGGTGGAGAGGTGTTCAGAGGGGAGGAGGGGAGTGAGTGGGGTGGGGGCAGGGAGCAGCCACATCTGGTTACACGGGCTTCTGGGTTCCTCTCTCCTCTGTGTTCTTTTTCTGTTTTCAGGCATCTGAGTTCCTCTCTTCTCTGTGTTCTTTTTCTTCATAGAATGTACTTTACCTGACAATATATTACATATTTATCTTCTTATTCAATATCTTTTTCCTTCACTAGATGAAGACAGAACTTGGGACTCTTCTCTAAAACAGCTCTCATTCTCAGAACTCAATTTTATTGAAGAAAATAATAACTGAAGGGCAGAGGCCTAGGATGAGGTATTAACTACAGAGATATGAAGAGGAAGAACATTGTGGAATTTGGCAGATTGGCATTTACTGATCCGAGGGGCCGAGGGGCTGGGGCTGGGGAGGTAACTCAGCAGCTTAAGCACCTGCCTGGGAAGCACAAGGGTCCAGCCACTTTCATGGGTCCATGAGAATAATAGTACACACTTGGAATGAGGGCAGAGGGCAGAAGAACGGAAGAAAAGAAAAACTGCTAAGGTGATAGCAGTTCTTAAGTTCCCTTTTAAAGCAACTAACTTAAGTACGTGTCATAGAGCTGCACGTGGCATAAACTCTTCCTTCTCTAACTTATGATTTACCCTCTTCCACAGATACTTGAGCATGTGGTGTATTATGCAGATCTGTTGAATCCCTTGGAGAATTCACATCTCTCACCATGTTCATTGTTAACATCACTGTGATTGAAGTGTCTTAAATCTCATGTTAGGACTTAACTATAATCTCACTTACTACATGGGAGGGGAGGTTATGTGTTTCACTATTTAGGTAAAAATCTTAGGAAAGAGATACCCCCAAACTGCAGAACATGGGTGACAATTAAGCCTCAGTGACTAAAGATTTCTATGATGAAATAAATTAATGCATATGAAAGGGCTTTGTACAATAGAAACGTACCATGTTTTTCAAAAGAAAACTGTATCTTGTTTCATCTTGAAAATGTTCAGATGCTCAAAGCTATAACTATGGTTATAGAAGGCAGTATGCTCTGAATTTAGATATTTACATGGTGTCATTTAAAAGAAAATACCACAGGCAGTGAATTTACCCACACGTTTTAAACATGTCTGTACTTTCAATCAAAAGAATAAAGCATTTACAGGAAAGAAAAAGACAAGCCATTTCTCCCACCATATAAATGGTAAATCTTGGTACGCTCAACATTGTTGAGGTGAGGCATGCATCAGCCCAGTGAAAACAGCCTTAACAAGAGAGAGCTCAAAGGAGAGGACAGAGCTGTGGCATGAGGAAACAGTTAATTTTATGAGGTTGCACTAATCATACTCATGACAGATGCTCTCTGCATGGAGCTTTGTCATTTTGTTAAACTTGGGTGCTTCTATCTTGGCCACTTTCATCACCAGAAAACCTCACTGAAGAGAAACAAGCATGCTGTGTGTAGGATTATCCAGGTTATAACACAGTGACTGTAACAAAAGCCATCAAGTAGTTCTCTAAGCTTCTCTGTGATGACTTCTAAGTGTTGGGAAAAACAATCTTTGCTCCTCATAAATTGGTCAAAAATATTTAGCCAAAAGTTGGAGACAATATCATGTGGATTTTCTTTAGACCATCAGAAAATAACTTTAAATTTTACATTATAGCAGAAGCAAATTAAGCACAGGTGTTAAAGTCATTTTCAAGATTTTTATAAATTGAACAATTTTTTGTTTTGGAAAATTTACTTTTTAAATTAATTTTATTGATACAGAAATAGCAGTGATACAGTTTTAAAACAGGTTAGTAGGACAGTTACAATAATTAATATATTCCATATTGTTGTCTTCATAGTAATTATTCATAGTACAAGATGCAGACATGATATACAAATCTTTCTTCTCATTAAACTAAGAGAAAATAGCTGTATATCTATCCTAATTTGTGTATACATATACATATACACACACACACACACATATATATATTCACTACAAAATGGTCCTTCATTTATATTCCCCTTTTTTGTTTAGTTTGTCAGAGATAGGTATTCCATTGCCACTCAAATATTGTAGGTGCATGAATTCAGAGAGCAAATTGGTCATGCAACGGCCGTGACTCATCCATATATCCACATGGCTGACACTGACAAAGGATCTACACACTGTGGTACAGGGTTTCAGGGTAAATC
>NDGM011173619.1:0-43462 GCA_002564305.1 Octomys mimax | reverse complement strand
CCCAGCACTGGATCATGAATTAATCACAAACTCTAGAAGCCACCCCATGACTGCATGAGGCTTCAGAGGAGGAACTAGACACAAACCATAACACTAAGGGTTGGAAAGAGGGTTATAACTTCAACATTGTCTATGAAGTCCTGTAGTCTTGGGTGAATGTTGTCTTTGCTTTTAGATCCCAAATGAAATGGAAATAGAGGCAAAAGAAGCTAAAGATGAGTGGTAGGCAGTTTGAAAATGTTCTCTTTGGCTGTATTTTGGTGGACAAGGAAAGATTTTTAGAAAATCCTAGGAAGAGCAGGGAGAGGCACAGTGTGGACTGGTGGAAGGAAGATGGTCAGGTCATGCAGTAATTTGCTAAGCAAAGTAAGACAAAGGGAAATGAGACCCTATGGGTTAGAGGGGAGGGAGCATCAAAGAAAGATGATTGATGGAGCTGATAAGACATCATATCAGGGTAAAAGCAAACAAAGATGAAGAAAGGATAAGGTGCTGGTGAGCTCTGAAAATTAATTCCTTTATACAGCTTTAGGTGCCACTATTGGGAGTTTCCAGCATTTATATAACCTAGATACTGAAAGGAAGGACTTGGTTATTGTAACTCTACCATGAAACTGTTTTGCTCTATCGCTGGCTTTTAGAGGGCTAGTGCTGAAGGTATTATAAGATACTGGCCTAGTATGTCAAAACTTTCTGCTCTGAACACAGTGAGGGTAGGAGAGGGTCTAAGACTTGGCCAAAAGCAGCATCCTGGTTCTCTAGTTAGCTGGGTGTCTGGTAGACAAGGCCTACATGTCCATAGCCCCCTCAGCTGAGCTCCTGCCCAGAGAATGGCAGGCCTGGTCCATTCATTCCATTGCCCCACCCATGAAGGATGAGCATGATGGGTCAGCAAGGACAGGTGGTGGGGGTAAGACCCCTGAATACATTCATCTAGGCCCCCTACCCTCAAGGAAGGGGGAAGTAGGAAAAGCTCAAGCAGGGGTGTAGAACTTTGAAGTGCAGAGGGGAGTGTCAGTAGCAAAAGTGTCTCATGTTGTGTTTTCCTTCTGCAGAAGGGCACCATGCCGGTGGAAAGGATGCGAATGCGCCCCTGGCTGGAGGAACAGATAAATTCAAACACAATACCAGGGTTAAGGTGGATTAACAAGGTAAGTGTATTTGATGTGTGAAATTGTGCATGTGTTCGTGGGAGAGAGAGTCCTTGCCAAAAGCAGGCCCACATGAGCCACCAGAAGGAAAATTGGCTCTTGTGTTCAGAATCTTAAATTTACTCATTACAGGAACCAGCCACCAGTGGTTATAAAACATCAAGTTATGATATCAGAGGTTTCCACCTTCTGACAGTCACCTAAATCTGGAGTTCCAGCCACAGCTCCCCTTTGTCTTTTGCAGGACTTAGGGGAAGCTCCTTGCTGTGGTTTTCTTGAGGGACTCTGACCCTTTTCCTTGTCCGTGTTTCTCTTTTGTTATTTTTGGCTTTCTAGGATTAAAGACATAGAAATTCTGTAGTTTTATGTTAGGAGTGGGGAATTTTGGGTTCTTTTTAGAGTTCCCTATGTAAAGAATTTTGGTTTCTGTCTTTAGTCTCTAAATGAAACCCAGTTTTTATGTCCCTATGTTCTAAAAAAGTAGTCATTTATTTACAATTCTCCTTTTCCCCCAGTACTCCTTTACTTAAATTTTAACCTTTAAACTCTAATTCAGTTGATCCTGGCTATGAGGAGGGACTTGAGAAGAGGTAATGTATGTAAAAATATTTTTTTAAAACATGATTATAACTAGAAAGTAACTATATATAATATATTATGCCTATTTTAAGGAAGCCCAAGGGAGAAGTTTCTCTCCTACTACCAGGAATAATTGCAGGTCTCCTGAGGAAATGTCTTATTCTTCTGTACCCTCCCTCCTTTTTCTTTTTAAATCTGAAGGACACAATGAATAATTTAGCCAGTCAGGCTGTATCTCTGTACCAGGTATGAGAGCTTAGAGCCAAACTGCGATTGTGACCTGCTTCTAGCGAGAGGAAGCAGTATTATGGCATGTTTTTTCACACTAATATCACTTCTGGTTTCATTTTGTCTTTTCAGATATCACTCAGATATTGCTTTTCTTTGTTGTTATCCTTTCATCTGTTTTAAATTTAATGTTATTATATTTGAATATATATTTAAATGAGTCCTTTCTGAAACAAGGTGGGCATAGAATAAATAGGAATAAACCATGTGGTTGTTTCATGTATTCTGCTGCATACCTTTCATCTTATGTCAAAAAAAAAGGTGTTTTTTTTTTTTGTGTGATGCTAAAGTCCAAATCCAGGACTTTGCACATGCCAGACAAATGTTGTACCACTGAGCTACATCTTCAGCTCACAGAATATTTTTTAGGCTTGCTGTGTCTGGTGTTTTAGATCCAGTGACAGCTGTCTTTCTGAGCGTCAGAAGAGAAGATAGAGGTAGAGGTCAGTGTGATAGAGCCACCAGCCAGGAATTCCAGGAGCTGCCAGAAGCTGCAGGAAGCCAGGAAGGATTCTCCTGTGGAGATTTTGAAAAGAGTGCACTGTGATTTGGGATTTCTAGCTTCCAGGACTGTGATAGAATAAAATTCAGTTGATTCGCGATGTTTAGGTTGCTGTCATTTGTCACAATAGCCCTACAAGACGATTGTACTCTTTAATGCTGCTCCCTTAGAGGTGCTCTGCATGGAGACCACTTTTCTTTCATTTACTTTGTGGGTGTTCCTGTCACCCAAGACCAGAAGGCAAACCCAGTCTCTTTTTACAACTGAATGCTTATCCCTGGTGGCCTTTCCCCCAGAACTTCATTTATCAGGCTGTTGTTGTGAGTTCTCTTCCCCAGAAGGACATGGAAAGGAGTCCTTCCTGCCGCCTTATGGGTCCTCTGCTTGAATGGACATGAGCCCATTCATCTGCCCACATAAATGCTTCACTGAACCCTGCTATTATTTCCTTCTCTCTCACAAGCATTCTGAGAATCCTTTATATTTTAGGTGGTTTGAACTTATTTTTCTGCTGAAGACTGATGTGACTAAGAAAACAGACATTATCCCTGGTACTTTGCGATTTACTTGTGCCTTAGCTGGTATCTCAGTCCGCTTTGTGTTGCTATAATAAAATACCTGAGACCGGGTAACTTATAAAGAGCTGGTTAGATCACTTGAACCACATGGGGCCCGTGTCCTGTGAGGGCCCTCGTGGCTGCTTTACAACATGGTAGAGAAGAAGAAAGCAAAGTGTGTTAAGTTCGGAGGAAAGAGATCAGGACAGGGGCCAGCTTGCTTTTTTTGTTATATATATAACAACTTGATCTTGAGGGAACTAATTGACTTCTGTCTGATCTGATCCACTCCTGGGAGACATGTTAACCCATTTAGATGAGGAGCTGCAGTCTCATGACCTAATTATCCTCCATTAAGACCCCAACTCTCCAAGGTTCAGCTGCCTGAGCACCTCCACCCTAGGGGGCCAAGGCAACCTCAAAGGCCAGACTGAAACCTCATCCGGACCACAGCAGGTGGTCAGAATGCATTTTTTTTACGGCTTTCCAGGCTGGAAGCTCCGTGTGCAGTACATGGCCCCCGTGATCGTCACTGGGTGATGGGCTGGAGTAGAAGGCAATCCATAAAGCTTGTTCTTCATGCATACAGACAAAGCTTATTCGTGCATATGAATGAAGGTCGTGTACCGATGAGGAGCACCGTTGCTTGTGTTTGTGTTAAGATTATTTGATTTATGAATAGTGAGTGTGGGTTGGCCGTTGTCTCATGTCTCTTCCATGAAGCATCTGTCCCACCCGATACATTTTTAGTAAGAAACAAATGGGTGATTAATTACTACCTTACTTTGTTTCCATTTCCTGCTTCTGGGAAGTTTGAAGGATGTTGGATTCTGCCGAAGGAACAGGGAACAAGACTGCGGAGCGGCTCCATGCATGGAGCTTTGACTTGAGGCATCTACTTTTTATTATAAGTATTTGCAACTGTACATATATTTTTAATAATGATTAGAATGAGTAGGATATCAAATTCCTGCATGCCCACATCTAGATTGTTAGATTTGTTAATATTTTGTGGAATCTTGTGGGTTCTTGTGTGTGTGTGTGTGTGTGTGTGTGTGTGTGTGTTATTTTAAAAGCACTCTGGCAGTGCACACGTGTAAGATCTATAGTCATTTTCTTACACATATACAATCCCATTATCAATTGGAAAGAATAACAATTTTAATATCATCATTGCCCTGTTCATATTTAAATACTTTTAGTATTCCCAAAATATCTCTTTATGTTGATTTGTTCCAATGAGAATCTTAAAAAGATACCTTTTGTGTAGGTTTGTGCCTGTAAGCTTCTCCAGATCCTAAAAAGTAACCCCTATATTTTGTATTCCTTCTTGTTATTGACTTGTTGAAAGTCCAGGTTGGTTCTAGATATGTCCAAATGTTTACTATACTTTCTCTGGGCCATTTACTTAGGAAGGAAAGAGACAGCAATCTCTGAGCTCCTTGGTTTTTTTTTGTTTTGTTTTGTTTTGTTTTTGGTGTTGTTGTTTTGTTTCGTTTTGTTTTGCTTTGTTTTTCCATTTATGTATTTGGAACAGGGTCTCACTACATAGCTCCCAGTGCTGGGATTGTAGGCATGTGCCACCATGCCCAGACTCGGTCGCCGGCTCAGTGCACTCCTGGGGCAGGGCCGGTGCAAGCTCCTCATTTCTGTCCTAGCTCTGAGTGATTCATACTGTGGATATTGGTGTTTCTTATTTCATAATGGACCCATGCACCATACCACTCCCTAAGTGTAGGGACTGTCAGACAGTGCCAGAGCCTTCCCTTTCAAGTGCGCTTGTGTTAGTGTGAACATCAGGTTACCTCTCCACATGGTAATATGTCCAAACAACAACAACAACAACAAAAACACATTGATTGGAACATCTTATAAATACTGGGAGGAAGAGGAGGCAGAGGGAGACAACAGACCCAGTTTTCTACATGGGACCAGGTATGTTTGTGTGTACTGCTCAGAAAAAAACTCAGTTGTTTTTCTGAATAGCACTGCATCTTCTGCTCTCAGATGGACAGAGGTGGGCATGTGTATCCAAGGAGAAGGAGGACTGGTACATTCAGTGCTTCCATAGAGGGAGGCTGCAGCCACACAGGTCCAGTGCTGGTCACTGGGTGGGGTGAGGGTGCTTAGTGACGCCACGGTCTACATAGACACAGCATCTCCTTGCTGTTCTTATAACACCGATCCTGGACGAGGATGCTTATGCATGAACATTTCCTAAGTTTAAACAGGAATCTCACCTTTTACCTTGAAAAATAGTCTCTTTAAAAAAGTCTTTTAAAAAGGCAGTCTTTTAAAAGCCATTTGTGATGCATTCATTTGGCAGTTTTTTCGGCAATGTGAAAAACCTAGTTAATGTTTACATGTAGCTTAAAATACTTTTTGCCATTTGAAATGTTTAAAAACTATTTAAAAGCTATTGAAAAACATCAAGTACATTCATAATGTTGTGCAGCCATTTCTACCATCTAGTTTCAAAGCTTTTTCCATCCTGCACAAAGGAAATGCCCTACCCATTAAACAGCCACTGTCTGTTTCTTTCTCCCCTAACTCATGGAAACCGCTGAGCTACTTTTTGACACTAAATTTTCCCTTGCTAGATATTTCTTATAAATAGACTCACTCAATATTTGTCCTTTTGTGCCTGGCCTCTTTCTCTCACCATAATGTTTTAAAAGTTCATTCATGTGTTCACATGTGTCAGTACTTCATTTTATTCTTTGTGGCTGAGTATCCCATTGCATGCGTACATAGCATTTTGTTAATCTGTTCATCAGGTGATGGACGTTTGGGGTGTTTCCCTCTTTGAGCTTCTGGGAGTGTTGGTGCTGTGTGTACTGTGTGTCAGATTTTGTTTGCACACCTGTTGGCAGTTCATTGTATATATATTCAGGAGTGAAATTACTGGAGCACTTGACAATTGTCTAACTTTTTGAGCGATGTCTAAACTGTTTTCCACAGTAGCTGCACTCTTTTATACTCACTCCAATAGTGAGTAAGATTCTAGCTTTTCTCTATCCTCACCAATGCTTTTTATTTTCTGATTTTTTTTTTCTTACTTAGAGACACCCTGGTAGATGTGAGCTTATTGTTGTGATATTCAGTTCCTTATTGATTAGCAACATTTACCATCTTTTCATGTGATGATTGTATATCTTTTTTGGAGAATGGTCTTTTTGGGTCCCTTGCCCATTTTGAGCACGTATGCAGCGGGTACTGCTGCATGAAGTTGTTTTGCTTTCATGACTTCATGATTCTTGCATGGTTTCTCTGAGAATACATTTGATTTTGTATCAGCGTGTGCAGCTATTTAGATGATTTAATCTTCCCTGTACCAACTTTGTGTCTCATGAGATAGACTGCAGATTTTTACCCCAGAACTCTTTTTATCTAGAAAAAGCACAACAGCAACATTTGCAGGGTCTGTATCTCTTTAGCAGAAAGTTTTAGTTTGTGGGTATGCACTTTAGGAAGATTCTCTGAAATCACTTCTTTCTCATTTGTATTATTTTTCATGTGAACATAAAAATCTGCATTAAGAGATTTTTGTTTTCTGATTTTTATGGGCATTATAAAATAGAATTTCACTGACTCTTTTCTAATCCACTGCCTTTTGTCTCACACCTGATGAGACCCTGCTATCACTTTGGGTGATGCAGGGTGAACAATGAGGAGCTTGTAAAAGAGTCTCTCAGTTCTTCTTTATTAACTGACTTTTAAAAATATGGTAGAATTTTCCCTTGTAACAGTTTTTGGGAAACTCTCCAACGTTCTGAAGTATTTTCGGTTCAGTACTCATCACTGGTTCTGTGAAGGGATGTTGAGTCCCTTCTGGGACATCTGTAGCCCCTTCGGACTTTACTGTGTGAGACTGAAGGGGTGGAAAATCCCTACCATTTCCTTGCCTTACCCAGTGTGTAGTGCAGAGGCCCTAGCACCTAGCAATTCCTAGAACAGCCTGAAAGCTTTCTAAAAAACACTGTTTCCTGGTCTTTAATTGCCACAAATCCGCTAAACCCAAAAGCTGAGAGACAACGTGTGGTATGAATTTGGAGTCACATTTTGAATTTAGACACATTAACCATATAAACTCCTTGGCTAAGTAATTTTATCCTGTTCCTCAGTTTCCTCAACTGTAAAGTGGAAATCATAACATAGGCTTAGCTTCTTAGGCAGTAGCAAGAAACATAACAGCCCCGTGTGGACGCTTGGGGTCAAGTGCACAGTGCCTTGGGGACCTCAGTAACTCTGGTTCTCTCAGAGGCCCAGTCTCCCCTGCTTTCCCACATGGTTTTTCACCACACGTATGACTCTATTTCTGAGGCATTAGTGTCTAATAATAAGTTTGCCAGGATTCATTTAGGTGATGCTGAGCTACCTTCTTGGGCTATAAATCGTCTGATATAAGGATTGATTGAGGGGCATTTGCCAAAAAATGAATATCATCTCCTAATTTCTGAATATTCTTCTTTTGGCTGTTTCAAGCAAGACAGTAGACTCGTAAGATTGGAAGGGCAGACAGAATCTTTTTTTGTTGACTATGCAAGACATTTGCTTTCTGCTATAGTGGCCTGAGATACCTTATTTCCTTCAGCAGCATAAAAGGCTGTGTGTTATTTTAGAGAGGTTCCTGATTTTTATTTTAATTTGGACAATTGAAGTTACTATTTACCATATGGCAAGAAGAAATTAAGTGAAAAGCATTAGAAATTTTAGTTGTTTGCTAATTATTTGTGGTCCTCTGAAAGGGGCAAGACATAAATAACATAATACATTTGCATATCCCAAATCCTCCCCTTTGACTTTGGAATATATTTATTACTTCTCTGGTAGGCTGTGAAGGTCTGATTCTTGCCCCAAGCAGACTTTCAAGATTTGAGAGTCACCTAGAAGTGAGTTTAGTTTAGTTGATTTCACTGTAGACAATGAACAAACTCAGAGGTGCTTAGTTGATACTCGTACTAGACAGAACCCAATTTCCCTCTGCATGGTTGGCCAACCCCGATGACTTCAGTTCTTCTTCACTTCTTCTTACACCAGGAAAAGAAGATTTTTCAGATTCCCTGGATGCATGCAGCTCGGCATGGGTGGGATGTGGAGAAAGATGCACCGCTCTTCAGAAACTGGGCAATCCATACAGGTATTGAAGGTCCCACATCCCTTATAAGGCAGGCACTTAATAGTTTATTTCTGTTTTCTTTACACTTGTAAAATATCCCAGCTTATAATCTCATGAAAAGGTCTGAAAACCCTGTGAATTGTCACCAGGCACTTCCAGTCCACACGAACACAAAACACATCATTCAGAAGTGGTGTTCTTCCATCCCATGGGTTCTTAGTCTTTAATTTTCTGTAAATATGGTATTCTGATAAGTTCTCCATGGCTATCAGGGAAATGTAAACTCATTTGTTTTAGAGCTATAAACTTGAGTTGAATTTAGCTTCCCAAAGGGTAGTCAAGAATACATGTATTTATGAGAAATTATAAAGTAGTGAGCCATTATGAGGGCAGGATGTTTTATTTAATATTTGAATATCAGATATTTACTTCTGCTCATTGGTCTTCTCAGACTTCTAGTCTTCAGGATCATTTACATTCATTCTTCAGTCCATCTTTTCTCTCAGGTTGTTTGATAGAGCCAAGTTTGCCTGAATCTGTTTAGATTTTAAAAATAAAATACCCACATCCTAATAATGGTCTCAGTTCAAGGTGATTGGGGATATTTGGTTATTGTTGGTGGAGCCTGGAATGCAGAGTTTTCTTTGAACAATCTATCTAGCAATACTGTGTTTCTGGAAACTATTTTTTATTTACCACGTGTCTAATTTTTTTCCTCAACCTTTGGTTATTTTGTTAGGGAAGCATCAGCCAGGAGTAGATAAACCTGATCCAAAAACATGGAAGGCAAATTTTCGATGTGCCATGAATTCTTTGCCTGATATTGAAGAAGTTAAAGATAAAAGTATAAAGAAAGGAAACAATGCCTTCAGAGTATACCGGATGTTGCCCTTATCTGAACGACCTTCAAAGAAAGGTAAAGATGTTTATTGACTAAAATAGTAATCTCTTAATGTATACCTTTGTGATTTATTTTTGCATCTGTAGTAATTCCAGAGGTAGAAAACTTGTTCAAGCTATAGGTGATAATTCTGCCTTTATCTAGCCTGAAAAAATGACTTGCAAGTCAACCAAGGTATAAAAGATACATTTGGGGGCCGGGGAGATAGCTCAGCAGCATAAGTGCCTGCCTGGCAAGTGCAAGGTCCAAGGTCCTGGGTTCAATCTCCAGTACCGAAAAAAAAAAAATTTGAATTTTGAATTTTGATCCTATCCAGTTTAAACAATGGATTCATTGAGAGTTTCAGAGAGAATTTAACATATAAATTTAGAGTAATGGGAAGTGTTTCTCTCTACGTGCTTCATGAATTAATCCCTAAACTACTTTTTTGTTGTCGCAGGAAAGAAACCAAAGACAGAAAAAGAAGACCGAGTTAAGCACATTAAGGTAATCTTTGGTTGTTCAGAGAGAAAGCCAAAGTTGTGACCTATTTATGATTCCATACTCTGTTTCATAAAGACAAGCAATATGATCTCTGGTGTGTTCAGTCTTTTGCTGCTGTGCTTTATGTGCTTCACGTGTCTCTGCTTTGGTGTACTCTCACTCGCAGACACAAGTACATATATCTGCTGCTTAATCTGATGTTTCTCATGTTGATTTATGAATGAAGTCACAAATTCACATGGAGCTTGACAATCTGAAGCTTCTATCTGGTCAACACAACTTTTGGCTGCTGATCACTTAGGTGCAACTACGCTCCAACGACTGGCTCATGCCGATAGTATGAAGGATATTTTCAGCTACTTATTCTTTACTATTTATTAAACGTATGTAGTTCTATCAATTGTATGAAGATATAGATAGATAGATAGATAGATAGATAGATTATGGCAGGCCATTAATTTGAGGGTACAATAGCCAGCTTAAGTGTAGTTCTCAGTAGGTTTTTATATGGGTCCACTGTAGAACCATCTCTTACAATTCTTGAGGATTTCCATAGGAATGTGTATCTCTATGTATGTTTTTCAGCAGGCTAAAGAATCAGAACAGTTTGAAGATCCTTGTGCATGGATGCATAAACCTTGTTAAATAATGAGAGAGAAACTAAATCTCCCATATTCCACTGGGCCTTGTGTCCATTGCTAGGAAAGAGCAGACACTACGGTTATAGGGCCATAGACCACTGGAGAAATGGTGTCTCTCTCTGGCATCCATTTATGGAAGAAGCCGAGCCCCATGGTTGAGTGGCACATGTCTAAAATCAGGTAGTTAATGAGAACTGAATTTGAAGGAGTTGCCAAATATTCTGATGCATAATCTAGAATAACTGTTGAAGAAAAAAGTCTAATGTCCAAACAGCATGTTCTTTAAAACCAAGTCAATAAATTGAAATTTTCAGAAAAAAATTAAAAATAATTTATTTTGGATAATATAGTTAAACTTTTGAAGCTATTGCTTAGTAAATACTAACACAGAAAAAAGTAATGCATGTTCAGTGCAGACAAAGTTTTTTGGGGACTATTATCAATCTGCTATTGATGAAATCCATAGATGTAAAACCTGTGGCTACAGAGGGCTGACTATAGTTAGAATCCGAAGGAAAACTTAAAGACAGTCAAGTTCTAGAGATATTTACCTCTAACATGGAAAATAAATATTTTAGGCAGAGTATTTTGGCAATAATGCTTGGAGTTTCATTTTCATTGTTTTTAGTTTCTGTCTTATTTTAACTATAGCACAATCTTAGGCCTTCTTTTATTTTTACTGTGGAACAACATTATACACATAGTAAGGAGATAGATAGGGTCACCCTAGGGGCTGGGGAGATGGCTCAGTAGAATAAGCACTGGCCTGGTAAGCTCAAGAGCCTGAGTTGAATCCCCAGTTCTGCCCCCCCCAAAAAAAAATCACCCCAATTTTGACATTAATCAGCTTCTGACCAATTTTTTTTTCATTTGTACTTCCACCTGCTTCCCAACTTTCAGTATAAAATCAATCCATTTTGATCTACAAAGATAAATTTTTTAGCTTAATATTTTGAAGGAATTTCCAAACATTTTATTATTTATTTCATAAATATTTTAGTATATATCTCAAAAAGATAAATGCTCTTTAAAATACCATAGTATGGCCAGTTGTGGTGGAGCATGCCTCTACTCCCAGCACTCAGAAGGCTGAGGCAGGAGGATCCCTGAATTTGAAGCCAGCTGGAGCTATGTGGTGAGTTCAAGTCCAACCTGAACCAAGACCCTGTCTCAAGAAACCAGAAAAAAACCCTTACAGAATCATTATTGTAACTGAAAAAATTGAACGAAAGACACTAATTTTATATTATTGTGAAGTATCTAGCTACTGTTCAGATTTCTAATTGTCTCATAAATTTATTATAACATTTATGCAGTTCACATATAGTTTGGATATGTCAACTAAAATTTCATTTTTAGTCTATAGGTTTTCTTGCATCACTTTTTTAAAAATATAGTTTCCCTCTCATTTAAAAAAACAACTAATTATTGGCTCTGTACAGTTACCCACATTCAAAACTTTTAAGGCCTACATTTTCGTAGTGTTGTTTAGTCAGAAGTGTATAATTTTCCTACAAATACATGGTTTTGAAGAACTTACTACATTCTTAAGTGTGACTATTCATAATTACTACTATTTCCACAGCATCTAGCCCAATGCCTGGCACAGAATAAATAAGGAATATATATTTAATAAATGAGTGGGTATATAAGTACTTTTTGAATAAGTAAGTAAATATATGTGGTGAGAGGGAGGATGCAAAATTTCATAACTGCAGCTAGCAGATAAATAAGAATGGAGTAATGTGTTCACTTTTCCATACACTTTGTCCAAATAGATTCGCCATGATCCATTTAATGCCAGATGCCAATTATAGTAAGATGCTCTAATGTTTTATGTATTTCTAAGACAGGGAAAAAACCACTTTCAATGAAATGGTGGCCCGTAGTTGACTATAAGGCATATCCTATTTCAAGCATGTGGAATTATGCAGCCTAGATTGAACAAGATGAGGAATTCTCATAAGTAAACACATTTGCCTTCTAGTATTTTCCATAGGGCCACAAAAATTAGCAGGTTGTGGAAGACACAACTTGAGGTGTCCCCTAGGAATACGGTTCTCCTACATACGGCCGTGTATGTGGGTGAGGTTCTCTCAGCGGAGTGCATATTATGAAATCTTTGTGCAATAAAGATATGCTTAATACCTGAAGTATGTCTCTTGAGGGACATTATTCCTTCAATAGGAGGCATATTTCTTCAACTATAGACACAGCGTAAGTTTTGAATGTAAATCTGCTTGATGTATCTTATAGTACAGATGCAGAACATGGATAAGACCAGTTGGCTTCCTAAGTTCTGTGATTCCTGGCAGCTAAGGCCCTTGTATTAACATATCTGTAGAATACTTCCAAAAGTCATTCCCCAGGTTGCATAGTTATAGATTCTTGTTGTAAGTCAAAATACTGAATCTCCAAGTTCACATGCCATGTGCAAATATATGACTGAATAGTAGACTTCTACTGAGAAAATTTGTCAGTACAAATCCAGTGTAGTAACTAGATATGGACACTTACTATTTAGGCAAACTCTTTTCAAGTTTCTATTTGAGTTGGATTGATGTTTTAATTAGCAAACAGTGTTTAGAACACGCTGGCTAGGTAGCAGGACTTTTCCTGGGTTACTCAGGTAGTTTATCTCTGTGCTCTCTGTTGCCCAAGAAAATAGTATTCCCAGGGCCCATGGCCTTGTGGTAGCTTGGAAAGGGTGCCCCATATTTTTTGGTGCTTGTGAGTCTAGCTTATGTACTCAGTGAGACATATTTTTCTTGAACTAGGTTATGTGAATGAAACTGTCTCTTAAGGAAAATAAAACAAGGAAAACAGTAGTGAGCAGTACTAGATTGTGCATTTTCACTGGAAAAGCACCAAAATGTTTTTAAAATACAGAACAAAATGCTCTGTGGGGATTCAGACAAGGCTGAGAAGAATAAAAGTAGGCCAAATATAAAGGGATATTAATTGATAATTTTGAGCCCCTCCAGATAGTAATTGTTACTTTATTTGGCTTTCCTGCTTATGAACAGTTTATCTCCTTTCTCATATTTAGAAAGTGGGGACACAGAGAGTTTACGTCACTTCCCCAAAGTTGTACTGCTTTCTAGAGCTGGGAATGCAAGTCAGTCAACTGCAAGCCAGGGAGGTACTAGTGCCTCTCAACCTACCAGAAGCTATAAAAATTGAGTCAGGTCATGAGAATGCATGGCATACAATGGTGGATGTTTTCTGGCACTCAGAGGCTCGTGAGTGAAAGAAGGCTGACAGATTAGAGTTGTTGCTCAGTCTTCCCTGGACAAGTCAAGAAGACGGCTTAATTGAAACAGGAGTTTGTGTGAAGGAACAATGAGAAATAAAGACCTGCAAGGAGGGTGAAAATGAATGAATACTTTCTGCCCCAAGGATGGTTTGCAGATTGAAAGCACATTCTCCAAAGCTACAGAGTGCTTCCAGATCAAAGCATTTATGTTATGATGGAATTATAATTACTTGAAAGTCACTTGATAAAGAGACAGCTTGGGCTGTGTTAGATGTGAATAAAGACCTATGTTTACATAGACATAGGTCTGTATAAAGACCTTTTAATGTACAAGTTACATTAAAAGAATAATAGTCCAGCAGAATTCTTATAGAACTTTTGGCTCTAGCAGCAACATGAGCTAGATTGAATCAAGTACAGTGTGCTCTCTGCCATTATTCAGAGAGACAGGTAAGTGACCGCCTACCTGGAGGGACAATTACTCTATCGATCTCTTCTTTGGCTGGAAGAGAACTTCTGTTTTTTAAACTTTACCCAGATGAAAACCCAGTTTCACTTGAAAAACGCATAAAAACATGGCCTCCCTGGGTGAAACAGGTTATCAGGTTTATCCTACCAGCTTTGGTCCCTGCCTTTCTCCAGCTCTTGAGGGGACTGGACAGAGCAGTTTGAGAGCTGATTCTCTTACTTAAAAATGACTTAATGAAAAGAGGCACAATTAAGTTCTTTGGAGCAGATTTTCAGAGCAAAGTGGAGTTATTTAAGAAAGGTCCTGACAGAGATTGAAGGGCATGAAGGGGAAGAGAGTCTGTGGCATGCCTGGACCAAGATTGTGGCATTGGAGTGGAGAGGAGGAGGTGTGTACCCAAAGCCTGGAGGGGGCTATGGAGGAAGAAGGCAGGAGTGGATGAAGGAGGAGGTCCTGGAGAGGGAAGGTTGGGAATGGTGTTCATTTGTGGAGAAGGGGGAAAGTTTAACCTGGAGCATGTTGAGCATAAATGGCAGAGAATGCTGTAAAGCAAATGTCAAGTAGAAATTTGGGTCTCACAAGCTACAGCTGCGCTAAGTGTTGGAGGTGCATATGGTTGGCCCTTTCCTCCAGAATGACATTTGCAAGAACTGCAGCTGTGTAGTCTTTACAGAGATGCCTTCTCCAAGAGAAGCTCAGGGAAGGGTCTACAAGAGTGTTCAGGGTCTCACTACTAGANATGAAACTCGTAGTGATCCACTTGTTTATAGCCTCCCAAGAGCTGGGACTACAGACATGCGCCACTACGCCCACTCTTAATTGCCATCTCATTGTGCTCCGGGCATAGCAGGCTCGGGGATCAAACCACCGGCCTGAGCTATTTAATCCACTGAGCTATTTGGCCGGCACTTCAAGAGAAGCTCTTTGAGATGAAAATGGATCCTAGGCAAGAGAGGGAGGGAAGAGTGAGCTGAGGAAAGAAGTCAAAAGGGGAGGCTCTAAGGAAAGAGGGAAGAGAGGAAGAGGGATCTGGCTATATTCCAGAGAAGAAAGGAAGGATCAGGCATGTGAGCAGAGCCTCTGTTCCCTGTGGTGTTTTGACCTCTGTGGCACAGTATATCCCTTCACCCTGGTCTACTTCTTTGCCCTAATTTATAGAACTCTGCTTATTTAGCCTGAGATTTTTGTTATCAGAGAGAACTAGAAAGTCCCCTGACTAGCTTTGTGTAGGTCATTAGAGCATTTTTGGCAGTGGGAAATGGTTTGGGGAAGGGGAGTGAGCTTACGGCCATTGTACTGGGTCTTAGGAGAGGGGAGACTTAGACAAAGACCTTTGACATGGGGTTGAGACAGAGTACTTGGAACAGAGATGAGAAACTGTCCAACAGAGCTGTCTGCTGTCCCTTGATTTAGATTTACCTAAGCCCATAGAGCAAGCCTTACATTGAGACCAGGCAATGGCAGGTTATTTTATAGGTCAAAAAAGGCCATCCTTGCCCTGAAGTTCTCTTTGCTGCAGATTTGCTTTTGCTTAAATTGTAGGCCAAACCATAGATTTATGATTACAGAAAATTTTCTTTGTAGAAATTTAGAAATACAGAAAATACTTGGTAGAGCTGGCAGTGGTTGTACATGACTATAATCCCTGCACTCAGGCTGTGCTAAGAGGATTGCCATAAGTTTGAGGGCAGCCTGAACTACATGTGAGACCCCGTCTCAAAATGAACAGTAAATAACGTGAGTTCTAGGCAGAATAAATATACCATTGTGGTAACTAGACCAAGCATGATCTGTTTGTTTTGATTTGAGCCAAGAGGATTAGGAATGAAGACAACTATAGGATCTTTGAGATATAGGAGCACCTGTATCTAAATGAGGAAGGGAATAGGGAGAGGAGGCTGACTCAGCACAAGTGTGGCAGGTTCTGGTGCAGCAGAGGCAGGCAAAGTTGAGATGGGGTAATAAGAGGTGCAGAGAGGACCAGAATAGGCAAGGGTAAAGGCCATTTGTGACCTGCACTGTCCCTATGCATATGTCATCTAACTGTACATATCTTTTCTGAATTTGGGATGCTTGGATTTTAAAATACAGTTTCGATAGCCCTCTCTGCTTTTGATTATTTTAAAAATTTGACTCCATGTACTGAAGACCTTTCTCTCGTGGGCCTGTCATTCTTCATACTGGATGGAGACCTCTTGGGAGGGGCTGACTCTTCTCATGTACAACTCACCGTCTTTCTCTTCCAGAATGGTTGTACAGATGAGATGTTTTGTACTGAAGACTTGGAAACTGACAGTGTATTTTGAAGTGGGAGTGGGAGGAGTAAAAGAAGGTTCTAAACAGTCTATCTCCACTGGTAAAATGTTCTTGTTTCAATATACTACAGAAATAGACAGAATACAAGGTAGGGATGGGGGGTGTCAAAAAATGGCCCAAATAGTTCTGTCCCAGTCTCTAGTGGAATGAGTGCAGGACACAAGCTTTATTAAGACCAAGACTGGGAGCTCCTAGAGTTGAACCTGGTGCTGCTAGAATTGAACCCAGAGCTCATAGAATTGAACCCTACAGTGTAACTAAAGACAGGGTTCAGTTTCTGTATCTCATCAGACTAAAAGCAGTGTGATCTTTGAAAACTAACAGCCTCTAAGTCACTCAAGTAAACCCAGTCTTTAGTGATATAAGTATCATTTGTCACTTATTAAACTGTAGATAATGTGATACAATTAGAGATCTTCAATTGAGAAGTCAAAATAATTATATATGATTGCCTCATTGCTTTGATAAAAATTCGAGAAACTGAGTTAAAAATTGACCTAAAGTAGTGAAAGGAGCTCATAAAATCAGCTCTTTCTATAATTTCATAAGCTGCTTAGATTTCTTTTTTTTTTTGGCGGAACCAGGGATTGAACTCAGGCCCTTGCACTTGCCAGGCAAGCGCTTAGTCTACTGAGCTACCTCTCCAGCCCCCTAGATTTCTTTTTGAAGGTATTGAGGAAGTAACAAAGGAATAATGGGTAGGAAGAGACAATAAGAAGGCCATTGTGTGAGGCATTGAGGAAGGAAGTTGCCATCAGTGAGGTATAACAAATTGTCAAGTAATTCAGTACTGTCAAGAAGGGAGTGCCTGGTCCTTCCTGCTGGATATCAGAATATGGAGTCTAGGGAAAGGGACTTGAGAAAGACAACTGGGTTGAGGAGAACAGATTTGTATTGATTTGTATTTGATAGCCTTGATTTGTATTGATAAATGGGAACATTTACTTAATAATAAATGCCATGTACGCATTTATCTCATTTAATCTTTACAATATCCCTGTGATATGGATCTTGTCATTACCCTCACTTTATAACTCTCCACAATGCCCAAAGAGGAGCTTAATGAGATTTAATAAGCTCCTGTACTAGTTTAGAATTGGAGGAGCCAGCCTTTGCCCTCTGGCCTGCTGATTCCAGAACACATGTCCTCACCACCCTTCTGGGAGACTGATTCTGCAAGTAGAATGGAAGAGAAATTGTGGGTACTTATGGGGTGCTGATGAGAAAGTAAAGTTAGGCAGACATTTGTTCTGAAATTTGGCTATAAAGGTAGAGAAAAACTCACAGCTTAGGTCATAGGCAAGTGAGTGTTTTTCTAGAAAGGTTAGATTTCTCATTTGGCACATAGAAAAGAAAGAAATGTATAAGATGTTGAAGGAGAAAAATGAAAAATTCAGTTCAGTAGAGCTGTTCTGGGCTTTTTCTGATGTTTAACCTTTGGTACATCTGGTATACCATACAGTGTGTGATGTATTTATTTTCATCTGAGCTGAACAGTGAAGTAATGATTCTGAAGCTACAGTTGTCACAGTGGAAGTTTGCCAGGAGGTATCATGAAAGGGGAAAATATACCCCCCCTACCTATGTAAGGAAATCTCTGTAAGATTTGGGGGCTTATCATTGTAGTGTAAATAAAGTAGTGTATTTATAGGTAAGAGCACTTGCCATGCCTTAGATTGTCTACTGCTCTTGACTTTTCAAAGAGTGGTCTTCTCTACTGCCATGTTCCTCTAATCCTAGTCCTGTTTCTTCTACCTCTTCACCTTCTTCCTTGTTTTGAAATCTTCAGGAATTGTTCTGTGTGGCTTTTGTCTGGCTTATTGCTATCTTTGAAGCAAATGCAGTCTTATCTTGAGAAAATTCTCTCCTCAAAATGCTGAAAGTGAATGTGTGCCTGGGCTGGCTCTGGGGGCTGGCTAATACTACAGGAGTGGAAAGTTCACACACACTTGAATGAATTAGACACTGAGAGCTGTAATGAGAAAGGAATTTATTCTCACTTCAGGAATAAAAATGTGTAGCCTCTTGGGCTGGGTAGGATATTTAGGCACTCAAAGGACATTGATGTGAAGCCATGGGTCTGGGATTGAGCTCCTGGACTTCAGCCAGAGAGAAGGAGTATGGCCCATGCTACCAGCGGTTACCTAGCTCAGGATGCTCAAAGACCCCCAGCCCATAGCAAGCCAAATCTGAAGAGAATCCATCCACAGCTTCCACTAGGTTCTTGTTCTCAGACCAGTTGTTAAGGTAGCTTCTTCTAAGAAGTAATTATAGAAGTAGTGGCCCAGCTCTTCCAAGATCGCCCTTGGAGAAGAAAGGAAGACTTGGAATCTCTGGAGTGCAGTGTTTTACAAGGCTAGCACTGTAACTTTGCTTATCACCAGTGCTATTGTCTGCAGCAGTAACCATTTCCTAAAGGCAAGCCAGATGGGCTGGTACCTCTTCCTTGAAGGAAAATGAAAGAAATTAAGTATCCAGCAGCACACACTGCAGAAATGAGCTGCTGTAGCTCACTGCTGATTTAAAGAGGCAGAGGATGCATTTGTAAGAGGGGCACGAATCATCCTGTTGTTACAGAAATTAGACAAAGAGTAGAATATAAGCTAAGAAAAATGAGGGGGAAGAAAGTGTTCTCAATTCTTTTTTCTTTTCTTCTTCCTAGCAAGAACCAGTTGAGTCATCTTTGGGGCTTAGTAATGGAGTAAGTGATCTTTCTCCTGAGTATGCGGTCCTGACTTCAGCTATAAAAAATGAAGTGGATAGTACGGTGAACATCATAGGTAAACTGTTTTGACATCTTATTTTTTATATACACAAGCAGCACTCCAAGGTCTAAAATTTGGAAAACAGAGATCTTGAATAGGAGGAAGTTTTGGAACAATCTTAGAATCCCAGTTCCTGTCCCTAGATTTCAGGACTGAAAAATAAAGGCCTTTGAAGGTCACATAAGGACGTTAGACAGATCGGCCTGAAGAGTAGGCAACTTCCGGGAAAAATGTCTTTCTCTTCCAGTGGCTAATGGTTAGCAGTTATTAATCTTTCACTATTTAGTCATGAACAGAGGAGTAATTAATTTGGGAACTAAAGAGAGGAAAGAATGCCCTTAATAGTCCTCTCTGCAACTGTTCTGTGCACCCCTGATATAGAGGGGAGCTCATTTTACAGGCCAAGAAACTGAGGAACGGAGCTTTGTTGACAAAGTCACAGTCTGATTCAACAGATATTTTTGAGCACTGTCCATGTACCTCTCAGTACTATAAACAGGAAGTACACAGAGGAACAACACAGGCCCAATTCCTATTTTCATGGAGAGATACAGACTGTAAACAGACCCACAATATCCACAGCCTTCCCATTTATGGTAAATACAGTAAAGACAAGAACAGAGCAATGAGGGAAAGTAACCTGGAGCAGATTTAGATTGGGAGTTCTCAGGGGATTACTGAAAGCGGCTTGTTGGGGGGACCACCAGTGAGGTGTGGGGCAGACACAGTGCCCATGAAGACCCTGGGTAGAAACAATGGAGGAACAGAAGTGATGTCAGTGTGGCATAGCATAGTAAGCCAGGTGAGACACATGAGGTCTTCCTCAGAAGTAGTCAGAGGTGTTACAGGGGCTTTTGTAGGCCCTGGGAAGGAGGTTGGGTTTGATCTCACATTACTGGAGGGGGAGTTGCTATAAAAGTTAATTGGAACACAGCATAGACAGTAGAATGCCTGGTATTCTACATCCGCACAATGCAAATGCCACCCCTTGGTGGGTTTTAGGCAAAGAGATGAGCTGTGAAGTGCATGTTAGTAGAGCACTGGGATGCCATGATAAATAGATAGCGGGGACCCTGTGCAAGATGGAGATCTGGACATGAACTTGGCTCAGCCTGGGGCTGAGAGCTGGGGCTTCTTGATCCATGGGTACCTTTGCTTCATAAAACTTTGCTATAGTCAAGGCTTCTGATGTTAATAAGAACCAGAGAGATCAAAGCTCTATAAGAATAAGCATCTAGGCTGGATGCTTTTATTTCTGGGCTTTGGAGTTGTGGAAGTAGAATCACACATCAGGACCATTGTGCACACTAAGATCCTTGGAGAATGCAGTGTGTGAGGGACGAATCGTGTAAGGCAGTTTGGCCTGGTTTCCCCCCTGTTTTTGTCACACAATGGATTTTGAGCTGAGATCTATCTCAGAGACCAAGTACCCTTCTCTCTTCCCAGGGAGGAGCTGCAAACTGAGTTCCTCTGAGGGAGGTGGCTTTTCGGAGCTGGAGCCCAGCTCTCTTCCTTCCAGAGCCCCTTCTTTGCTTGGCCCCAGCTTCTTCTCACCCCCACTGTGGTGAGATCATCTCCCTTCCAGTTTCTTCTTCACCTTACCTCCCTTGGTGGGCAATCCCTAGAAAGTGCACAGAGGACCCACTGAGCCCTTTAAAAAAGGAAGCTGTTTGTCTAACTCCAGCACGATTTCTTCAGACTCAGCTTATTTTGAGTGGGTTGGTTGGTTTGGGGAGTTCCTCTTCATGTATGTGTTGAAGCCAGCCTCAGATGATACACCAAGCTAAAGTAAGAACTGCATTGGGGTCTTCCTTATCCATTTTAGTGCTATTTATTTATTGTTAATTGGTAAATAAGAACTGTTTGCTTATGGGATTAAGTGTCATGTTTTGAGGTATGTGTTCAAGACAATCCACACATCTGTCATCTCACCACCTTATTTTTTGAGGGTTAAAAGTGTTTAAACATGGAGCTGGCAAGATAGCTCAGCAGACTAAAGTGCCTGCTTAGGCAAGCTTAGGCACATGCAGGGACTGTGATTCAATGCCCAGCACCATATGCCATGCCAGCCCTGCTCCCAGAGCTGACTGAGCCAGCCAGAGTACAGTTGGACAGGTATAGTGGTGAACACCTATAATCCCATTGCTGAACCTTTACCTTTTCAGAATTTTGAAATATGCATAATTATTAACAAAAAAATCATTAAGTATACAACAGATCACTAAAACTTATTCCTTCAGTGTATATATGCCTCTGAAACTTTCTGACCAAACATCTTCCCTTTGCCCAGTCCTCGTCCCTGGCCCCAGCATCCAGAATCCCCTCTGTTCTCTCTGATTCTGTGAAGTGGCTCCTGCAGATATACATATGGGTGAAGTCAAGCAGTCATTGTCTTTGTGCACCTGGCTTAATTCACTTAGAGGAAGGTCCTCCAGTTCTATCCTGTCTCCCCTCTCTTTTTAAAGCTCGATTTGATTGAGCCTTCAGGATATGATTCTATGTCAGCTTTTCTTTCGCCCTTTGTATGGATTGTTGCTGCTTGAGGCTGGTATGAGCTTAGTGAGTCGGTGTGCTCTTACACCAAATGGCCAGAGCAACAGTACATTTCATATTTGTGCTCACTGTTATTGGCTAAATAACAACTTACTTGATAAAATGATTCTTTTCCTGGTCCTAAGAATGAATTAATAATGACTGGAAACAAAACGAGCTTGACTGTAATTTTTCATTAATTGGTGGCCTTATGAAGGTTTATATGTGAAGTATATCTATCAAGGGTTATAAAGAGGACAGTATTTGATTGTTGGTCATGATTGCTCTGTCTCTAACTTTGAACCCTGCACAGAGCCTTTACCCAGTGCCTCCTGTCTGATTATTTATTAGCCATCTTAGTCCATGTGATTTGTGGATAAACATGGGAGTCAGATCCCAAGGCCACTGTGACATTTGGGATACTCTGTCTCTCTCTTCTTTTGTCTTGCATCATGGTTTATTTTAAAATGTCACCCTTTCTTGCCTTTAGTAGTGAATGAAACCACATTTCATTTCAGCTTTGTGTTTGAGTCCTAGTGTGAAAGATGTGAGGTGATTTCATCCTACTTCGATGAACGTGTTTATAAGATTAAAATTAGGAGCTAAAATGTATACTGCACATGATAGTTTTTAGAAAAATGTTGTGTTGGAGATTTTCAGCTAGGGGAATGGACTGGAAATCAGTACCTGAATTCATTTGAGGCTAGCCACAGGTACATTTGCATTCTGGACAGGGATGGCTGTTTTCCTAAGCAAATAACACTGTGTGCAAGATGTGAAATGTACTATTGCCCTGACAAATGAACTCTTGTTTGATTGTTGCAATGTTTTGCTTTTATTCTTGCCACAGCAGAAACACATGCATGCGCATGTGCACACATGTGCATGCGCACGTGCGCACGCACGCACACACACACACCCCCATCAGAGGGCTGTGTCCTGTCCTTGCTGCCCCCCCATTAACAACTGGAAGTACTTTCAGAGTCAGCCAGCTGTGCACCCCTAAAGTGTGTGGTGTCTCCATGTAGAAATACGTCTTCTAAAGTTCCTGAGCTCCTGTGTGCTTAAGTACCTGTGTTTAGCATCTAAACAGCCTGTCTCTGCTTTCCCTTTAAGAGGAGGGAGGGAGGAAATCCTCTTTATTTTTAGTTTTAGTTTTCTTTAGCACTGAGTTTTTGTTGTATGTGCAATGGCTTCTGTGTTTAGGAAATGGAAGAAGCCAACATGTTGAATTGTTCTGAGCCCTCGCTGGCTCCTTGTCCACGTAACGGCACTTCTGCTGAGCTCTATGGAAATGATCTCAGGCCACTGGAAGAAGGTTGCAGGTGTGGACCTTCTGTCTGACTGGCCAGGCTGTATTTTATTGAGCCATTGTGTTTCTTGATAAAAGGTAATCCCACCCTGCAGTAGAGCAAAGGCTGCTTGGAAACATGCGGACTGTTCATCATTCTGAAGTACATAAAGCCAGCTGAAGTGACTAGACACATTGCCAGTAGGAAGTAAAGTGTTTTGGATTTTGTCTATTTTTGGCTGCTCCCGGTGCACCTTGGAGAACATTCTTTTCTGGCAGTTGCTTCCAACTTGACTTTTTTTAAAAGTGAAATTCAAGCAGCTTTGCTAGCCCAGCCTGGAAACCCGAATATCGGCAGAGGAGACTGAAAGCATGAGAGAACAAATTCACAGCTTAGGGGCTGGGGGACCCTGTGGGTTCTCTTAGAACCAAAGGATGGCAGTGTCTGCCACCAGAATTTGTATAGTTGAGGATGATCATACTAGGCTGCTGAGGTATCGCTTCCCATTCCCCCGTCCCCTAGTGTTTTGCATTTTCCTGGTCATTAACAAGTGAAATTACATGTACAAAATAAAAAGTAGTTTCAGGAGGATCTTTAAAGGGAGGGCACTCTTTTGGAGGGGACAGTCTTTTTCACTTCAGTGGGTGACAGTTGTGCCGTGGAACTTCTGGAAGGGTGAAGCAACTCCCCAGTCCCAGTGGGGGCCAGAGACAGTGCATCCAATAATATCAGCTCCCCTGGAAAAGTCCCAGCTGCAGAAAACTCTATGTAAGATGGGAGCCAAGAAAGCCCAGTGCCCTCACACACAGAGGTCATTGTGTACTTTCTTTTTGTTTGGTACATTGGTCCTTGAAAGATGTGGCTTTGCAGATGGGGAAATGTTCGTATGCTGACCTGCAGCTCTGGACTCTAGAGCTTGGCTGTTCCTTTTTCAATCTTGTCATCCAGCTCCTTCTCATTCTGACACTGTTTCTTTGTGTACCTGGCCCCTGCTATCATTTGCCCTTTTCATAGTCATTTTTTTAACATGCCAGTATTACTGTGTCACCATAGTCCCCGAGGCAAACACCTGAGTCCCCATCCTCTCTGGGGTCACCTGGTCCCTGCCCACCACTTTTATACCGTGTGTGTGTGTGTGTGTGTGTGTGTGTGTGTGTGTGTTGAGACAGTCTCACTATTTAGTCTAGTCTGGCCTTGAACTTACTAGGTAGCCCAGGCTGCCTCAAACTCACAGTGGTCCCATTTTGGCCTCCCAAGTGCTACAATTACAGGTGCCCGTCACCACGCCCAGCTCTGTGCCACTTTTTAAGCTTCAATTATTCTGAAAAGTCTAACCTGTAGATGGCCATGTGTCAGGAAAGTGATGCAGCCACCGAAGCTCCAGCAGTTCTATTTAGAAGAGCAATCCATAATGTCTTACCCACGTTTCTGCCCCCAGGTTGCTAACCCTGAGAAATTCATTACCTCTACTAAATTTTTACTGGGACGCATTTTGTACTCCCTTTGGTGGAACACATGATTCTGTTTTCTTTTTGTTTCAACAGGCACTTAAGCACCTGAGCTAATGGGCAGGCCCCTTTGATTCTGTTTTCTAAGGGGTCAAAGTATCTAATGTCTTAGCCCCTCACCCTTGCTGCTGCACCTGCCTCATGTGAGGTGCGGGGAGGGCCTGCTGCTGGCCTGAGCAGGAGTGGACCTTTCTGTGTCACTGAGCGAGCTTACTGACCCCATTACAGCTGTCTGTCACCACTACTCCAAACCAACAGTGACTATATTTTATAAAATACAAGTCATGGCTATTGTTACAAAGACAAGAGCATTAGACTTGAAGTTAAAGAACATGGGTTCCGGACCTCTTTTTATTTCCCATATGATCTTAGACAAACTTCCCTGGTCTCTCTGAGACTCAATTTATATATAAATTGGAAGTAATACACACAGCATTGGTAAAATGGAAATATGTGGAATTATATATGCAGACATAATGTCATTTATAATTATGCATACATTTTATACATGAATTATATATAAAATGGAAATAGTAAGCTGATCCTTCCTATCTCACAGGGTTGTTGTAATGATCATAGGAAGTATACAGATAAATTGTTCTTTGTTTAGAAGATGGTAAAATAATACGATTATGGTTACATTATCAAAGTCAAATTAAAGTATGTTTGAGGAGGAAAAGTAGCCTCCACCTATGCTGTGTTATCAGGGCTGGTCTTAACCAGTTTCAATACCTAAACTCTCAGGGTCAAGGAGAAATTTCTCCCTATGATTTGAAGCTGGTGGTCTGATTTTTGTAGGCTCTACAAAGTAGGTTTTACTTCTTGACCTTGCAACCACTTGGATGACCTTGGTAATTAACCTGGCCTCTAAGGTTCAGCTTTTCTACTATAATATGACAGCCTATGGCTCCTCCAAGTCTTTCCTGTATCTAATAGTCTCTACTTTGAAGCACTTTTTCCGAGCATGGGAGCAACCTGCCTTTTCAAGTGGAGCCTGACACAGAGTCAACAATTGTTAATAAAGTAGGAATGACCTTTGAAGCAATCAAACTGGTCCATCAGTAACCAGCCATGAATAATATTGCAATTTTCAACTACTAGCTTCAGATAAAGTTACACTCCTGTGGGGGCCTCTCATGATGTGTTGACCTTACTAAGCTGGAGGAGGTGGGTGGATTCCTAACTCAGCTAACCATTTGAGAATTTCCTTGGCACTCAGTAGAGAACTATTGAAAGGAAATTTCACTGTTGGTTATGAGCACAAGATTCATTAAGGTGAGATCTGAAAGGTTTTATCCTGAGAGGCTTAGAACACCAAGGGTAGCTCAGTTTGAATGTCATTAACTTTTCTGTCATGGAGACTATGGCACAAAAGATTTGAAATTTGGGGTCAGGTAAAGCTGACCTTGACTCCTGATTCTGCCACTTTTTTTTTTTTTTTTTGTACTAGAAATCAAACTCAGGACCTTGCACTTGCCAGGCAGGCACTCTGCCACTTGCTGACTGTGCAAACTTGAATTATGTCTAAAATGGGGACCATATTTGTGCTTTCTTCCTAGGCTTGGTAGGATTTTGGGGGGGGGTGTTAGAGGGAGACCAATTATATTCTAGGAAGAAAGAAAGAAAGGAAAAGAGAAAAAAAAAGAAAAAGAAAATTAGGTTTTGGTGTTATTATTTATCAGTTGGGTTATCATCTAGTTCCCAGAAGCGTGTTATGTACAGAGGCAGATTAGTAATGGTCTCAGAGCACAGGCAGAGCACATCTCAGACAATGGGATCTTTCTGCCTGTCTTGTAGGGTTTGACTTCAAAGCTGGAAAGTTTCTGAAGTGCTCTCCATGTTCAGAAGGAGAGAAGTGGCCATTCCTTTGACAAGATACGATATAAACAAATAAAGAGAAAAATAAGGATATATAGAGTTGACTAGCAACAAGGTTTCTTTCTGAGGCAGAAAGCCAGGAAATGCCACAAGACTGTTTCCTGGTGTAGTTTGGGCTGAGCTCCAAGAACAGGGAATGAGAGGCACTCGCCGGAAAGAGAGAGGCCAGCTTGTGCTGGAAGAGTCAGGAAGGACTCCTGAAGCTGAGGCCATTTAGAGACTGCCCTCTGCTCCACCTCCACCTAAGGAGTTGCCCCATGGAAGTCTTGGATTCTACAGCTTTCATCCCTGTATCTCTTCCCTTCTTCTTCTTTCTTTCCACGTTTTCACTGCCTTAAACTTGCTCTAGAGGATGTTGTGCCGGCCTGTCACCGAGTAGACTCCTTACAAACTCACCCTGGTCTCCATGACCCTTTCAGCCCCTCCTAGTGTTTGCTGCATAACATGGTCTGTACCAAGCAGGTGCTGTGCAAGTCATTGTTAGTTGAATAAGGAGTTGGGCATTGAGGGAAAAAGCACTTGGAGAAAAAAATCATTGGAACAACAGAACAGACCTGGGGAGATGCTTGAGTCACTGCCGATGCTTTTAGTCATGACCGCTTGTTGTCTCTGTAAGAGGGACAGTGTGGAGAAGAAAGGCATTCTGGAGTTCTGTTTGTGAAAGTGGGCTTGATTTAAATCAAATGTACATGAGCCCCTAATTGCCTAAATTTCCAGGAATTATTTTTGTCCTTCCCTCCCTGTAAACACACACACACACACACACACACACACACACACAGGGTAGGATATGACTTTATCTTGTTTTCTTGCTGTGTTATTTACTTGGGAGAAAAAGCTGAAGAAGCCTCAGAGAGATCAGTATCAGCATTCAGTCCAAGTCCAGTGAACTGTGTAATTGATGTCCTCACCCTCAAGCATGATAGTCCGAAGTATGAAATCAGAATTTGGAAGTCCGCCTGCTGTATATGGCCTGCCTTCCTTTTCTGTAATTATATTCCTGCCAGGAAAACCTAAATAGCACCAAATTTCTTTTCCATTCTGTGTTCTGTGGCTTTGTAGACTCTGTTATCACACCCCAGTCCTCTTTTCCAGCATGTTGTGACCCTTCTTTTATTAATGAGCATCTCAGTTCCTACTACCCTCTGAAACTTTCCCTGTGGAGAAATCCCCCACGAAGCAGTCTCATCCCTCTACCTCAAGCTTTTGCAACAGAATTTCGTCACAAACAAAAGTGCTTTAAGAAGAGAACATAGAGCACTGTACAGCATCCAAGCCCTGTGAGTTTGGACAAGTCAATTCTAGCACTCTGTACCCAAGTTTCTCTATAAATAATAGGACTTCTTATTATCTTCATTGTTCATTAGAGCCAGTTTTCATGGGCATTTTATGTACTCAGCTGCCAGCAGCAATGTGAAGTCAGATCTGTGTAAAATTAAGACAGTGCAAATTCAAAACACAGTGGACCATCATTGCTTACCTATACGAATGGCTAGAATAATATTTAAAAAAAAAAAAACCAAACAGTGACAGTACCAAATACTTGTGAAGATTCAGAGAAAAGAAATAGCTCAGACTTTGCTGGGGAGAATATGAAATAATGGGGCCACTGGGGAACAGTTTGGAGGTTTCTCGTAAAACTAAGCATGCAATTCCCATATGAGTCAGCTATTGCACTCTTGGGCATCATCTGTCCTAGAGAAATGGAAACTTTTTCAATAAAGCATGAACAGACTTTCTTAGCAGCCTTGTTTGTAGTTGTCAAAGACTGGTATCAATCTGTAAGTCTTTCAGGGGTTGACTAGTTCAACAGATGTTCTACATCCATACCATGGAATACCACTCAGTAATAGAGAAGAACTGTCTTGATACACTCAACAACTTGGATGACTCTCCAAAGAATTATTTGGGGTACAGAAAGACAGTGAATTACTGTATTAGTCCATGTATGTAACATCCTGGAAGTGATAAAAATTATAGAAACAAGAAGCAGATTAGTAGTTGACAGGGATTAGGGACAAGGAAGTGGATGGGAAGGTGCTGTGTGGTTACAGAAGGGCAACATGAGAGGTACTCATGGTGGAAGTCGTTAATATTTTGACTGTGGTGGTAGGTAGATGAAACTACTTAGGTGACAAAATTGGATAGAACTAAGTTCACACATACAGATACATTAAAAAGTAACAGTAAAACAGGATATCTGAACAAGATGATGGATTTTTATCGATATCAATATCCTGGTTGTGATATTGGACTCTAGTTTTATAATATTATTTTTTGAGACAGAGTCTCACTATGCAATGCAGATTTGGCTTCAACTAGATTATGTAGCCCAGGCCGGCCTCAAAGTCATGGTCCTGCTTCAGCCTCCCAAGTGCTGGGATTATATGCCACCATACATAGCTGAATGATGTTATCATTGGATGAAACTGACTAAAAGGATGCACAAAATCTCCCTAGTATTTCTTCTTTCTTTTTTTTTGCGGGGGGTGGGGTGGTACTGGGGGATCAAACTCAGGACCTCGGCTTGCCAGGCAGACACTTATGCCACTGAACTATATCATTGGCCATCTGGTATTTCTTATAGCTGTATGTGAGTTAATAATTATCTCAAAATAAGCTGATTCAGAGCCAGAATTAGTGAGAATTCATTTTTCCAATTCTAACTTTCTTAGAATTAGAAACCTGACCATTTCATTGTTCTGAAATTTTGGCCTCTTAGTCATATTCTGAGCAGGAAGAAAACTAGGAGTTTGAGTGCAATGCCCCACTGCTGAAAAGTAGGAGTTTGAGTGCAGTGCCCCACTGCTGAAAATAACAATGGAGTGGGTTTGTGTGGCTTTTCCTCCTCCTTAGGGTTTGGTGATGTCTGCCTAGACCATAGAATTCAGAAAAAGAACACAGCACCTTATTTTAGGACAAGAGCAGAGAACAGAAATGGGTCAGATTCAATGCATCATCCTGCCAGGCCTGGGGCTCGGGCTGTATGCAGCCTATAACCTTGGCTGTCACTGGGTTGAGTTTAGAACACTGCCATAGGACGTACGACTGAAGACATCCTAGGGACAGACCTTGGGAGCCCAGCCACTGCAAGCTGTTTTTCTAGAGACATTAACTCAGAACTCAGGTTTGTTTTCCAACTTAACTGGCAGGCGACGTGTGGCAGCCAGGACGTTTATTTCTGGCTGGTGATCTGTCTGTGTTGGAGATTTTCTTTCTTGAAAGTATATCCTGGAAACTGTGAAGTTGGAAGAATTTGGTGCGTGATGGCTTTCTTTTCTTTGAAGTTGTAGGACAGTCCCACCTGGATGGCAACATTGAGGATCAGGAGATTGTCACCAATCCGCCAGACATTTGCCAAGTTGTGGAGGTGACCACTGAGAGTGACGAGCAGCCCGTCAGCCTGAGTGAACTGTACCCCCTGCAGATTTCACCTGTGTCTTCCTACGCAGGTAAGTGGGCAGGAGAGGGCAGTGAGGACTGAATGGGGAACAAGTCAGGGCCATCCCTTAGTCTCATGTCACCTTGTGTCACTACTCAGCAAAGAGTCTCTTCTGTCCTTGGAAATGTTCTTGCTAGTGTTATTCTTACTTTTGTTTTCTTGACAGTCATCTTCTTGAACACTTTTGCTCTCAATTAGAAGGATGCTCACAGCATTCTTTTTTCTTCTTTTTAAAGATTTATTTATTTGTCTGGTACAGGGTCTTGCTATGCAGCTTGGACTCGCAGTGATCCTCCTGTCTCAGCCTCCCTGGTGCTGAGATCACAGGCATGAGCTACCATGCCTGGTTTCAGTGGCCAGCATGATTTCAGGCCAGCATGATTCAGGGCTGGCACAGCATGGGAACAGAGGATCGAACCCAGGTCCTTGTGCTTCCCAGACAGGTGCTTAGATTGCCATGCTATCTCCCACACTTATAACATTTTTGTTTTACTTGATTACACATAACAAGTTCATTCATAACTCAGAAGATTTCTTGGGGAAAGTGGTTCATCAGAGTGTAATTTATTCATATAAGAGTGTCTGACAGAGTGTTCTAGTGGAATCTCAAGTTTGTGAGACTGGATAGAACCTTAGCAACCATCTCTTCTATTTAGTGCCTTTATTGTGGCGAGTGAACGAACTTGCTCCAGAGTGCGGGCCAAGGTTTGAACTCAGCTTTCAGCCCTCAGTGTCATCACTAAATGCATTCCATCCTACTTGATTTACTTGTCACTCCCACATATTTTCTCACTTTCTTCCTATTTAGAACAACTTCTAACTGGGCCAGGCGACTGAGCCCCTTTCTAACTCCCTACGGAGTTGGCCCCATAACTGCAGGAACTGGTCCAGACAAGAGTCGCAGGATTGTAAACAGTCGGAAAACGATGGCTCCTTTTTCCACCAGTATTACATCACCTTGCACTCTCTTCCTGATCATCTCCATTTAAATTTTTGGAACTCAATCATAATTAGGAAATGTAAATTCTGGCTCAATGTTATTGCTTGAAAATATTAAAAATAAAAAGTAGAGCCCATCTCCTGGGAAGCTACAGTGAGCTCTAGTAACTGACTCAGGGATTCTTCCTAGTATTCTTACACGTGGCTGAATAGAATGTCCTCCAGTTAGGGGCCACCAGTAACTGCCACTGAGTCGGCGTGACAGAGTGGATTCAAATGAGTGGTTGCTTGTTAATCGCCAGCCACTAGATTAACCTCATAGTTCTTGAATGCCAACTTTCTTTTTTATTTTTTAAAGCTTTTATTTACTTATTTGGTACAGGGTCTCGCTATACAGCTCAGACTATTAGTGATCCTCCTGTCTCAGCCTCCCCAGTGCTGAGATTATAGGTGTGTGCCACCATGCCCGGTTTCGGTGGCAGACACAGCATGTCCGGGCTGGGGCCAGCACGGCATGCAGTACCAGAGATCGAACCCTGGTCCCTGTGCTTTCCACACAGGCCTTTAGACCACTGTGCCAACTCTTTTTAAAATTTTTTTTTCCTTTGTTACCACAAAGATATATAACATAAAATTTGTCACTTTTAAGTGGCCTTAAGTGCATTTGTGCTCTCCAGTTGTCCTTATTCCCATCTGTCCCCAAAACTCCTGTTGTCTTGCAAAACTGAAACTCTGTGCCCTTAAGCAGTAACTCCCCATTTTCCTTGTCTGCCCCAGCCTTGGCAGCCATCAGCTTACTTTCCATCTCAATGAGGCTGGCTACTCCAGACAGGTCTGATTTCATTTATCATGCATCCTAACTTGTTCTACATAAAAGGACTATGAGAACACTGTGCTACAGGAAATTTACAATCTGTCAGTCAGGATAAGCTTGTCATCAGTTGTTCCTTCATCAAACATATTTTGAACTCATATGTGCTAGTCTTTTTTGGGTCTTAGCCAGCTTCCCATAACTGTATTATTTATTGTATGTGGATTCAGTGTATTATGCCCTCAGAATTATGCTTAATGCTTGCTATTGATTAACTTGCTTATTTATCAAGAGAATAACCTTTCCAGCCAGGGCACCATCTTTAAACCTTTTTTAACAGCAAAAATATAAGGCTGACAGAGGTAAAGCTTGTCCAGGGCTGAAAAGCTGGTAGCACAGACAGCATCTGTGTGTAGCTGGGGCCAAGGCCTATTCTCAGCTCCTGCATGCTGTGCTACCCTGGACTCATCCACACACCACAGTCTTTCTTGAGCTTTCACAAGAGCCCACTAAGGAGGTAGAGCAGAATGCTTATGCCCTAACTTTACAGTAGAAATCATAGAAATATGAAGTGCCAAGTCATTTTGTTTGTACTTGCATAGCTGGATAAACCATGAGGTTTATCTGACGCATGATTATTGATAATTGTACTTACATAGCTATGGCTTAAAAGCTCATGCCATTTTTTCTATGCTATGTTGCTGCTGGAATTATTACAGTCAGGGTGTGTGTGTGTGTGTGTGTGTGTGTGTGTGTGTGTGTGTTTGGGGGTGAGAGTAGAGCTTTAAAACAGCCTAATATGTTCATCTGTTAAGACTTTCCGGAAGTCTTCTTGAAACTTCTGGAAGACCTTCTCCTGCTCTTCCATCAGCTGTGGCATTTTGCTTTAGCAGAAGAATTCTGAGGACAGCCAATCCATGCAAGAGAAATGAAAATTTCATTACCTTTTTCAGGATATTTGCATAGATTTCTAAAGCAAGATGCAGTGCCAGGAAGGCAAGGCAGCAGGAGGCTTTGTTAGAGCTGGCCTTTGGCTCTTTCCATGGATTTCCTTGTCTGAAAGCTCCAGAATCCTTTAGAGTGTCTTACAGAATAGAGCCAAATGTTCTCTCACTGCCACTTTTCTAGAACTTACAGACACAGAAGAAAACTTGATGTTCTCACAGCTAGTTCACCTTTTAGTCAGGAATTTATAACATTCTGCTAGGAAGAAGCACTTTCTGCACTCACTTTTCTTGTTTTAGGCTCCCCAGTAGAAGGCTGTTTGGCTTTTGTTCTTAGCAAACTTCCTTTGTTCAGGCTATTCAAACCAAAGTTCAGCCTTCTCTAACCACCTTCATTCACCTGTTTAGGAAGCTGCTATTTAGAAACCTGTCTAGTATCTTTTTCTCCCTACTGATCATTGAAATTTAATCCCAGTAGTATTATAAAAGAACATGAATTTTTTTCAAATCGGTCTTATCTTCTGTGATTCAATATGGTGAGGAAGAGTCTCTTTGAGTGAAAATACATGTACTGAATACTTACGGCAATATATAATTTTAATTTGCTCTATAAAATGTTTATCCTGGGGAATAATGCTCCAAAGTCCTATTTAGGGCTTCCATGAGGTAGTCATCGTGGTTTTTTTGTATTTGCTTCTTTATTTCTGTTCTGAGGGTCTAACCCGGGGTTTCATGAATGCTAGGCAGCATTCTACTGGTGAGCCACACCTCCAGCCCACAGTGTATTTTTAAAGGTTTACTTTGAAGTGGCCCGTTGCCTGATCTGTGGTACTATGATGTTATTAGGATGTTGATGGTTTAGTAAAAGAAAATAGGGTACAAGGGTTGATTGAATTGCACAGATACCTGGTACTGCTGCATCACCACTTTCAGCTTACTCAGACCATGCTTGTACAGTGCTCCATTTTTTAAAAATTCAATTGTATTTGAAGTTAATTTTAAAAAAATGAATTATAAGGGGAAATGGTATACTAATGACAGTATTTCAGCAGTAACATTGAACAAGAAGCAGCAGCTACAGTAAACTCATTTGTCACATAAGAAGTCACTTAGGAAATGGCAGTAGTGCAGTAAAATCAAGGGAGCAGGAAATAGGGACACCATGCAGGAACAGTCTTGAAAACTGTTGTTCATCTAGACAGAAGGGGCTGAGATTCTTGGGCTGGAACCATAAGCTGAAGGTGCTCAAGGCTATTTCTTTTTCAATAGAAACCTCACTGTGTTAGTTAGCTTTCTGTTGCTGTGACCAAACATGTGAACTAAACAACTTAGAACAAAGAGAACTTGATCTTGGCTCACAGCTCCGGTGCGTGGTCAGGTGGCCCTATGTGCTGGAGCAGTGACAAGGCTGAACAGCAGGGTGGAGAGTGTGGGATGGAGCAAAGCTGCTTCAGACCTGGTGGCCGGGAAGTGGGAGAGACAGAGAGAGGAGGGGCCGAGGTCCCAGAGTCTCCTGCTAGGGAACATTCCTCATGGGCTAACTTCCTTCTAGTAGGCCCTGCTTCCTAAAGTTCTGCAACCCTCAGTAGTACCCCAGGCTGGCAACCAAGTCTTCCACATAGGAGCCTTTGTTTGAGGACCCATAACAGTTTGGAACTTTTCCGAAGCAGTTGATACTAATTTAGAAATGATGCTCCTTACCTACCTCTTGAGTGAGCCAAAAATGTAAGTTCATAATGTACATCTTTCTTATCCCCAACTTTTCCCCTAAAGTTGAAACATGGATGGTTGGAGGACATTAATATTCTGCCCAAGTTCTTGATCATTTAGCAAGGTCTCACCAAGGAGTAAGATCTGGCTTCCAAATCCTCCAGCAGCTGCAGATTGGACTGGGTGAAGTCCCAGAACTGCGGTGTCAGTGGCTTATTTGCCCAAATCTTCAGCCCCCAAGCAGGCCTGTTTTGTTTGGTGTTTTTGAAGCAGAAAGGAACAGAAGACCATGGAATTCAAGAAGTGTCATTAGGAATGGAGGGGGTTGGTCTGCATAGAAGGAAGAGAAACCTTAGCCTCAGAACACAAACAAAGCTAAGCACAAAAATGAAAAGAGGATCTTGGAGTTTCGTCAGAGGCAGAGCCAGCAGGAAAGCGGAGGGCCTGCATTTGGTGTGGGTCCCTGGAATCATAAGTGCAGTTTTGTTTTCTCTCTACTGTGCTGACTCAGATGGCGACTTTGGCAAATTTCTCAACATCTCTGTTCCTCATTTTCCTTCTGAGAGCAGTAGTCCTGTCTCCTCTGGAGACTGAGCCAGTGTGGGGGCTATGTTGGGAGGGAGGTTTCCTTTTCTGTTGTTCTTCTTTTGTTTCTGTCTGGAGACATTTCTTGTGCCTCATTTGCCAGTTTGTTTTTGCAGCTGAGCTCATTGTGAGCTGAGGCGGAGGCTGAGGCCTTCTCTGGGCATCTGTTTCTGGTGGCTGGTGGTGCTTGTGGGAAGCACGCCCCATGTGAGGAGTACAGTGGCCTGTCCTTTAGCTGCCCGTGGTCAGCCCTTGGCAACCACTCAGGCTTGTCTGAATCCCCTGAGCAGTGGCTGAGCAGCATGCAGAACACTCCTGGGTGAAACTTGTGGAGTCCTTGCTTGCTGTTTACTTATGGAATGCACCTGTGAGATGTTTGTCCATGTGTACTTTAACCTTTAATTTATAGGGAGTTTGGGGTATAATTAGTACTCTGAGTGCTAGAAGGGGTGCCATCTGGGTTGAAACCCTAAATCCTGCCCAGTTATGCCACCAGGAAGATACGAGCCTGGAGGCCAGCCCCTCAGTAGGCACAGGATGGGAGAAGGTAGATGGCTGCGGAACATACTAGCTTTTCTACACATTGGGGAAAGTAGCTGCTTTCCAGTTTAGCCTCCTTGTAGGGGCTAGACAAGAGCTGCCTGCAAGATGATAGCCTGGCCTGGCCCACAGTGCTCCACGGATGCCAACTTACACTTCCTCTTTCATCTGTGCGCTAGAATAAAGAACCCAGGTGAAGCAATTTTAGGAACCTGTGAATTTTGGAATTTCTATACTCAATGCATTCATATTGCAGTAGCTGTGAATCTTGAAAAAATTTTGAATACTTGTACTATACATGCAGGTGATGTGTAATCACTAGCTATTGAATTTGACTCTGTCAATGGAGCCTTCATGCAAATCCAATGCTGAACAATGCTGACTATTTGTGTGTGTGCTGGGTGCCAGGCCCCATGCTGGACCTTTCCCAAACGCCCTCACAATTACTCATCTCATAATCCCCTTTTCAAGGAGACAAGTAACACCCTCGATTTTTCAGATGAATAAACTGGAGATCAGTGAGAAAACCTGCTCTGTGTCTCACAGCTGGCAGATGGAGTCAGGATGGCCACAGATTAGTTACCTATTGGTATGTGACAGTGCAGCCACTAAAGCAGTGGCACAACACAGCATTTCTTCTTCCTTAGTTTCTGTGGCTTACGAGTCCAGGCTTCCTCACATCCTGTACAGCAGTCTTGCTGTCCTGCAGTCCCTTGTTGGTTAGAGCTGTTTTTTCATCTGAAAGTCAAGTGGAGAAAAGTCCAGTTTGAAGCACCTGTTGCTTTTATCATAATTTAGTTTCTTGCAGGCTGTTGAATCAAGATCCTCTCAGTTTCTTGCTGGCTTTTGCCCAGAAACAGTACTTAGATTCTTTGCCTTGTGAGCCAGCTAGCAAGAGGATCTCTTCAAAAGACAGGTTCGGTCTTACGTGACACAATCATGAATATTGCTATATTCTGACCGAAAGCAAGACACAGGTTCTAGCCACACTCAGGAGGGGACCCCAGGCTGGATGTGGTGGTACACACCTGGAATTGCAGCATTCTCAGAAGCTGGAGGATTTCAAGTTCAGATGCAGCCTGGGCAGCTTAGCCACTTAGTGAAAGCTTACCTCAAAATAAAAATTAAGATTTAGCAAAGGAAGGGGCCGGAGAGATGGCTCAGTGGAATAAGCACTTCCCTGGCAAGTGCAAGAGCCTGAGTTCAATCCCTGGTTCTGAAGAAGAAAAAAAAAAGATTTAGCTAAGGAGATGGAGCTGGGATATAGCAAGTGTGAAGTCCTAAAGAAAGGGCATGCTAGGTGAATGTCTGGGTGTCACCCTCGAATCTGTCTGCCCTTAGTACCGAAGACGGGAGATGCAACTCTAAAATCCAAGTCAAAAGTCCTAGCAGGATGAGGAGGATCTGCGTAGATGGGAATGGTCTGGGAGGACATCGAAATCGTGTGATGACTGACAGGCACGGGAAGAGGGCAGGTGTGAGGCTCCATGGGTGGAGCCGCAGGGCAGAAAGAACCCTACTGGGACACTGATCCACAGTGAGAGGTGGTGACTATATAAATACCACCTAGCCCTTGGAAAGTCAGCCTCCCCTCAACTCCAAGCTACTTCCTCTTGGGCATGGGGCAGGAAATGAGACAATTGAAAAAAATCTGTTGTCTTCCACATAGAAGAGTTTGACCTTACAAATGGAGGGAGAGGATGAGCTTAGTTACCCCTTTCTGTTTTGAAAAATGAGTGCTAATGTATCTTTTGAAATGCTGCCTGAGTCTCAGAACAGCTTGAGTGAGTGACAGGAACTATGTGTTTCTCTCTGTGAACAGAAAGTGAAACTACCGATAGCGTGCCCAGCGATGAGGACAGCGCTGAGGTAAGCTGACTTCCTGCTGCTGTACCTGACGTGCCTCCTGATCATAAAGTTTTACTTTTGGATTTTCTTTCAAGTATGGTGAAAAACATATTACCTAAAATATATCATATTCTTGGGCTTTCAATTCTAAAATTAAGTATTGTGCTCTGACTGAGAGGGAAGGGCATCAACTGTTACCATCAGAAAGAGAGGCTATGGAGGCAGGAAAAGGAAATTGAAGTCAAGGCCAGGAAGTGTTGATATTCTTATCACTACAAACAGCCCATTCACCATCAGAAATAGAAAGTCCTGCCCAGCCCAAAGCAGCGACCAGAAGAAATAAATATCAGAAGGGGCTAAGCGAGATTCCCTGCATACAGGCACGGTTCATTCCATGTGATCCCGTCTGGACGCTGCTGTGTGTCCAGTCTCAATTCTCTGGCTGCCTACTTCCGTTTCCCAACTTCCCTCTTGTATGACGGATTCACACAATGGTAGGAAGTGGCCGTAATGGTGATGGACAGAGAAGAGGGGGCAAAAGGAAGACAGAAATGGGAGCAAGGGGGAGAAGTTCATGATTGTCTGAACTAGCAATTTCCATTGTGCTGAATACTTACAGTACAGTATAGGAATCCCAAAAAGACAGTAAGTGTCCATGCTGGTACGTTTAGACTCACAAGTTAAGCTCTTCTGAATGAATCCACCCTTGCCCTAAGCCCATTTGAAAGCAGTCAGGGAGCATTCACTGCTTGTTCTTGAGTTCCTCCCTTCCCTTCAGCTGAAAATAAGGTGGACTCAAATACCTCACAGGGTCAGCACGAGGAATCCAGTCACCTTAGTGAACTGTCTGTCATGACCTGAAACCTGGTGAACGATTGGCTTGGGGAAGCCAGAAATATGTTCTCACCTTCTTTAAAATGAGTTGCCACCTTCTTTTGTTGCCTTTATGGAATAGTCTTGGCCATATTTCTGGGAGATGGCAAATAGGAATTGGTTAAAAAAAAGAGAGAGAGAAAGAAAAGAGAAACCACTGCTTGGGGGTATGACTAGCTGGGTATAGATCACCACTCACTGATACAGTTGTAAAACTTTTTTTGTTCTATAATTCTTAAAATATTCATTTCAAACACCCATACAGGAGAGCAGTGGCACATTTTTAAAAAGCTATTCGATGGAAGCAAAAGTACATATTTCATTGTTTTCTTTGAAAGGGGAGACCACACTGGCGGAAGAGGAACATCGAAGGCAAACAGTACCTCAGCAACATGGGGACACGGAGCACCTACCTGCTGCCTGGTGTGGCATCCTTTGTCACTTCCAACAAGCCTGATCTCCAGGTCACCATCAAAGAGGAGAGTTGTACAATGCCTTACAGTAGCTCCTGGCCCACACTTGCAGACCTCTCTCTCCCTTCCTCTGTGACCCCCACACCCAGCAGTAGTCGGCCGGACAGGGAGACTCGGGCCAGCGTCATCAAGAAGACGTCAGATATCGCCCAACCCCGAGTCAAGAGCTGCTAAGTCTTTGACCCTCCCTAGTGGTTGTTGGGATTTCTTGGCTTTGTGTTATTGTTTGTATTTTATTTTCTCTTGACACCTATTTTAGAAAATATTAAGGGGGGAAGCCTTGACAATAGAACATTGATTGCTGTGTCCAACTCCAGTACTGGAGCTTTTTTTAAACTCAGGACTCCAGCCCGTTGGTGTCTTTAGAGCCTGCTGGATCTCCCAGGGCTACTCCCTCAAGTTCAAGGACCAACAGCCACATGGGCAGTGGAGGTGCTGCGTTGCCTGTGGTCAAGGCCAGCATGGTGGAGCGGATGCCTCAGAATGGACGAGAAAATGTGAACTAGCTGGAATTTTTTATTCTTGTGAATATGTACATAGGGCAGTACTAGCAACACTGCAGTCTGCTTCTGCACCTTATCTTAAAGCACTTAGGCCTTCTTGTGATCTTGCTCTATTTCACAGCACATACAGCGCCCCCTTCTTTCCCTGTTACCCTGCCTTCTACCCTCTCCCACCCAGTTCCTTTCCTCCTTTTCCTCTCCTCCAAGGCTGTGCTCTAAACCCTGGAGGAGGAGAAGAAGAAAATGAACTTCTCCACAGATGTCCCGTTTTTAAGACTGCTTGGGGAAAAAAAAAAGTCTAATCTGCTATGCTTGAATGCCACGCGGTACAAAAGAAAACTATCATGGAAATATTATGCAAATTCCCAGATTTGAAGACGAAAATACTCTTAATTCTAACCAGAGCAAGCTTTTTTATTTTTTATACAGGGAATATTTTATTCAAGGTAAAATTCTAAATAAAATATAATTGTTTTTTATCTTTTCTACAGCAAATTTATAATTTTAAGATTCCTTTTCTTGTTTATCAGCAGTTGTTATTATATCCTTGTGGCACATTTTTTTTTAATTTTGTAAAGGTGAGAAAAGCTTTTATGAGCTCATGTAGCAAACAAATTATCCTGTGGATTGATAATAAATGAATATGATATATAGTTAAATTTTTAATGGGCATCACTCCTGGCTTTGTCTCTGTCTGATTAGAGCACGATTATGGGGCAAGAATAGCAAAGTTTCATTTCTTCTTGAGGACCAAAAAATCCTCTTGCTGATCACAAGACGCTCTGGAGATGCCCACCTTGAGGTAGCAGATGCCTTCTGCTGCTGAGTGCCCACCCTGTGCCGGGTGCCATGTTGAACGTCTTACCCAAGTAACCTCTGTTCACTGCAGCTGTGCACAAAATAGGGATTTACCCCTGTTTCACATGGAGGAAATGGGGACCCAGAATAAAAATGCCTTTTCTCAGGTCACTTAGGAGGGAAGAGCCAAGGGCATTGAAGATGGAACTATGTGTGGTGTGACTGTGGAGGGAGTCTGTTTACCCACCTCACTGTGAGCAGATTCCACCCACCTCTGTTTTTCCTCTGCTTATCTATAGGCTGTGTATATGGCTGGAGTTTGTGTTTCTGTCTTACACCAGGTGCATGAGTAAGACATTTTCAATAACAGGAAATAGTTATGAGGTGCTGATTCCTTGTCTGTTATTCTTTCCAAGACCTTGGCCTTAAATGGAGGCCCTGCTTTCAAAACTTAGGGTATGTTTTGGAGTGAGCAAAGTGACTTGAAGAGCAACAGTTCCTGTCACTCATTTGGTATTTCAAGGTGTATACCTGACTTTGAGAAAGCCTTAATCTCTCATGCTCCCCAGAATAGTACTAAAACTGCTGCCTACCTACCTCCTCTGGGGTGTTGTGAATAGACTGGTAAGTTAATATTTGAAAAGGTTCCTTCAATTTATGAAAGGACAAAGGGCTGTTTTTATGCCTATCTCTCCATGTGTGGCTGCAGATACAATTAGCAGTCATAAAATTCTCCGCCCAGAACAGATACCCACTGAAGCAGTTACTGGTGGGTTCATTGGAGCTGAAATGCCACCTGTGGAGAGTTGACTGTTTCTGTGGGGATCGCCTTTGTGGAAGATATTTATGTCAACCTCTTCGTGAAGGGAGAAATCATAAGGTCTTAAGCAGAGGTCAGCTCTTTGTGACTTCTGCAGGAATCCTGTCATTCAGTCATCCTGTTTTAAAGTAAATTTGAAAGGAAACCAGCAGAAGCTGCCCCTGAGTCATATGGCCTGGGGGGTCAAGGAACTTGGGGCAGCTCTGGTTCTCTGCCTCTGTGCTCTTCTCAAACTCCACATCACCACCCTTCTCCACTTTTGTGGTGGGGAATGGGCTGAACCTTAGCTAGTGAGTGCAAATTCAGGATTTGGAAACACAGTTGAAGTACTAAAGGTAAGACAACATTGTGAATAAGGCTATGAAGCATGCCTGAAACAAAAAAATGCTTAAAATGTTTCTGAGAAAGGTGCATTGTTTTGCTGCCTCCTGCCATTAATACAAGAGAATAAGATAATTATGCAATGCCAAGGGTCCATGTGACAAAAAAAAAAAAAACACATGATGGGACATGTCAGGAATTCAAGCCCCAGACCTTGTTGTTGTCACTTAGAGGAAGTACTAGGGACATGTGCTTCACTTGGTTGGCATCTGTATAAGTTGATAAGGTTTTATTATGGGCTTGGCTGTATGTTGTGTTTAAGTAGCAAGATCACTATAACTACCCTTGAAACAATCATTTCCTTTCTCTTCAGCCAGCAGGTAGGTCATTCCCTTGATAACAAAGCTCATTGCACAGCTGCAAATTGAGAATCCATTGACAGGCACTTCTACTGAGCCTTGAGGTTGGGAGAAGCCCACATGTCCAACATACCTAGATACCAAGGCCTCCAAGAAAGCCATTTGAAAGTCTAAGTAGATTCATACTCAACCAAAGCAATTCTGTGTTCAGATGAAGTAACTGCCAAAAGCAGTGTTTAGACTATTTAAATATTTATAGAGAAGAAGAAATATACATGAATGGATAAGAAATACAAATTCTTTGGACATCAAAATCCTAAAATAATATCTTCCTCCCAAATGTACAATGTACTCCACTATGTGTAGTCACTACTGAGAGACATTTTAGGAATGAGGAAGACCAGTGATTTGATTTCAGGCTTCTGAATTTTCAAACATGTGCTTTTGGAAATATTTTGCATGTGAATGAAAAAGTGCTAAGCCCCAAATGGCTTCCTGCACATAAACCTGAGACATGGAACATTAGCCCCTCCATGTGCTTGAGGCCATTCTTTCAGTACTGAATTCATTAGGCTTTGAAATACCCCTGTTATTCTAGCTTTGGACAAACAGAGCCAGATAAAAGGAGGGAAATAAGAACCCCCACTCTTCTGCCAAATTTCTACTGAAGGAAAACAAAAGCCTAGGAAAAAATTGGCAAACGAGATAGCTAAGATGTGTTCCTGATACACAGAGGTCGATAGCCAATGTCTAAGTACAAATTTGGGTTAGGAGAGAGAATGGAAGCAGAACCTTGTTTTTAGCCAGTGATATTGAGCCGCCTGCCTCATCCTGAGACTCCGTCCAGTGGCACATCCACGGCCAGGATGATGAGCCAGAGGACAAGAATCTGACCTGGCTGGGGCTGTGGCAGCTGCTTCCCTTCTGTCCAGGCTGCACTGCTCGCTAAGGTATTGTAGGTGTTTCCGTCTCCTGCGGGACTGTAAGCATCCTCTGGTGGTGTCTCAGCCATGTTCACGTCCCAACAAGTAGAATGAGGTAAGGTCCCCATTAGGCAGTCAGTGCCAGGTTCTCCTTCTTCCCTGTGTGTCACTGTCCCCACTGTCAAGAGAACAGGGTTGCAGGCTTCAGATGTGCCTTTTAGCAGTGAGGCCAGCTGCAGGCCTGGGGAGGAGTGCCCTAGATGCATGAAGCTTTGGGTGAGCAGATGCAGAACAGCTGTGAATGGCTACGATGTGCCCTCGTTGGGTGCCTGGCTTCTGGGACCCCACCAGCCCTTCTGGACATCGATGCCATCCCTTGCTCAGGACTGGGCATTGCTGACTGTGCTGTGAGGACAGGGGAGGATTCCACAGAGGTTCGTGGCCACACTAGCACCAGGTGCAGAGCCACTGTCTCTCTGCTTCTAAAAATAGTGCCTGGAAGGAAGTGGTCAGGCCTAAGAACTGGTTTTAACAAAAATGTTAAGTCTGTCCAAGAACCTGGGTCATGCTGTGTGGAAGAATGAAGATACAGGACTGTGGCATTCACATAGTCAGACAAGAGAATGTGCTGAGCCCTTTGACCAACTTTCTTCAGAAGAAAAGCACTTTGTGTGCTTTGTTCCTCTAATCAAGCTGCCCTTGGGGCTTTAGTCCGTTTCTCCATATCTGCTTTATAAACATGTTCAGACAGAGGCTGCTGGCGCTGTGGAATGTATTGTGCTGGGATTGTGCAACCGTGGCTCTGTTAACCCGTTCTGCTCTCTGCTAGGGGAGCACCACTGTCATATGCAACAGTCTTGTCGCAAAAAGGTTGATTTTTAGCAGCCCAGCTTTTTCCAAATGCAAAGAAAAAAAACATCAGAGCAATAGCATCTCTAAGTTGCAGTTTAAGTTGAGAATATTTTAAAATTTAAATACCCAAATATCTGTCCCCATGAATCATAAGAGAACCAGACTATCCAAACTGTTCCATCTGCCGGAAGGTTAGATCTTATATCCAAAAGTGCTCTTGTTCTCCAGACTCTCTCTAAGGTGCCAGCTCAGAGGCTCTGACATTTTGAATCTAGGTTTTATACTGGATGTACTGCTGTAAGTTTCAGGATAATGATAGCAACTAGGTCGGGATGGCCTTCTTATGGTTAGTGGTGAGCGAGCCTGTATTCATTCCTGGAATTAACGCTGATTGGCTTTCTCTGCAGAGTTCACTCCTCTGTCTCCCAATACTACTTCGCCAGTGCTGTGACTCCAAAGCTCATCTTTATTTGTAGTATATTTT
>NDGM011173611.1:0-13557 GCA_002564305.1 Octomys mimax | reverse complement strand
TGCTTTGCTAAGCTTGTTCTAAATAGGTGCTTTAGACCACTGAGCCATCTCACCAGCCCAGAAATCTTTGGTTCTGCTGGGTTCTTTTGCTTCCTTCCTCATTTGAGGATGTTGAAACGCTCTTTGGCTGAGCAATGAAACCCGAGGCCTACGGACTTGCATCTTCCTTTGTCTTCATAGCCATTCCTTCTAAGCTCCCAAATCATACCCAGGGAGCAAGGTTTGGGCTTCCATAATCCCCACAGATCCTGGTACCATTCTCAGCCTGGTGGAATTTCTCCTCTTTTCCTTCTTTTCTTCCCAAGGCCATCTTCTCTTTTCTCTTTTTCTTTGGTTCTTGTAGTGTTACTGCTTTTGTAGACATGGTCTTTTCCAAAGCAGTAACATCAACATGCTTCTGCTTTCTGCACTTGCTCCACTGATTCTGACACAGCATGCTGATGTTACAGATGAGGAAACTGAGGCCTGGAGAGATACAGGTATTTGGGCAAAATCATATTTCTAGAGGCTGAGATTTTGTCAGTTCAAGCCCAGCATGTGCCATGCCAGTGCCTGTCCACTAGCAAGGGCCAGCTGTACCATCAAATAGCAAAAGCACTTTATGTTGTCTCTTGTCCCAACTATGGCTTCTTATACTTCTTGGGTGGGATGTTTCTTGGGGTCAGATAACCTGGGAGTTCTGTTTTTCCTTGTGCCATAATTATATCCTCTTGACAGAAATCAGTTGTCTTTCCTTGATTTCAAATGATCAAATTCTAAAGTGCTGTTTCAGTCGACCTTATTGGTTAAGATTAGGTGAAAATACTAGGAGCTTCACACAAGTTATAAGCCCCATACAGATAAAGTATAAGTGCTCATCTTTGATATGGGCTGCATTTACATTCTTCTGACTAAGCAGTCGCATTCCCCACCTCTCCAAGCCCTAAAATCTCAAACAGAATCATGACCTCACACTGGGCATTTATTTGCTTATTTGCTCTTTGTGATCCCGGATTATCTCCTTCCTCATTGGGATGTGATTTATGCAAGAAGACTGGGTTGACAAGACATTATGTTGATAGGAGTCACTAAATAATCTGTGTCATTAATACTTGTTACTTGTTACTAACCTCATGGCTTTGCTCACATATGCAGCCGTGGGCATCTCAATTAACCATTGTTCCTCCTTAGCCTGTTGTGAAAGTGTGACTGTGCTCTATGGCAGCTCTGTCTGGGAGAAAGAAGTTCTCTTTACTGACAATAAAGAGTTCTGCTCAGGTCTGCTTTGCAAACACAGCCCCTCTCTTGCCCAAGGTCTGTCGGCCGCCCCAGTGCCAAGTGGAACAGAATGCTTCTTTTGTAGCTCCCTGGTCTCATCTGCATCATGGGAAGAAATGTTGATGTAACTGACTGTTTTCCTTGCTAGACTGAGTTAGCTGAGTCATGGGTCCCTCTCTTCTTTATGGTCCCCTTACAACCACCTAGCAAGATACTTCGCATATTATGATTATCCACTGAACTTGTCTGAGTTGAGTTTCAGTATTTGTTTTTCTTTACCAGAAAGGTTGATAGATTTGTGATGAGCAGCTGGTATTCCCATAGCAAGTTTTTTTCCCAGGTAAGTTTCTTGTTTAGCTGAAGGGGTTTGTGTAAAGGATTCATCTTATGCCACGTTTGCTTGTGCCAAACAGCATGTCAAAATGGATGATGTGTCATGGCATTAATGGGTCCAAGTGTTTCACTACTGTAGCTGCCTGACACTTGTAGTTGGGGATAATATACACACCTCTAATCCAAGCTTTCTGGAAGGCTGAGGTTGGAGGACTGCAAGTTCAAACTTAGCCTGGGCAGTTTAGTGGGACCCTGTCTCAAAATAAAAAATAGAAATGGGTTGGAGATGTATCTCAGCATGAAGTCTTTGGAATACATTCTTAATACCAGAAAAATTAAAAATTTCTAGGAATATTTTAGAAATTTATTTGAAAATAAAGTTAGGAAGGTCATGAAATCAGAATATACATATGATAGATATGAGAAGGCTGCTTAAAAATACAGATGGTCCCTAACTTATCACGGTTTGAATGATGATTTTTTGACTTTATGATAGTGTGAAAGTGATACATATTCAGTAGAATTTCAACCTTTGAATTTGGATCTTTTCCCGGGACAGTAATATGTAACCTGATGCTGTCTTGCCATGTTGAGCAGCAGTAGAAAGCCACACTCACCAACCACTGACATGGTCACAAAGGGAAGTCATTGACACTCTATATGTCATGTATTGCTAAGCTATGGTATTTAGTAGGCTAACTATAGCATTTTAACAAGATATTTTTAATTTGTGATCATCAGTTGAATAGCAGCAGTATCGGTGTCTAGACCCTACACTCAGAGTAGTCAGTGGGTTTCAAGTGAAGCTCAGGTGTCTGTTTATTTAACAACCCTGAGTTTCCAATGAAAGTGTCCTCAGAACACAGATTAAGAGACACTGATATTTCCTTCTAATTTATTAATAAAGAGAAAGCTGAATATGAGAGTGGCATTGAGATTTCTGAAGAAGTACTGAGAAGATGTATGACTCAAAGTTTCAATTCAATTTTGGCAAAATACACATTTTTCAGGTGAAGTCTAAATATGGACAGGACTATTCCACCTCTCTATTGCTGTGAGGCACACCACCAAGTGTGTAGCTTAAAGTAACTGTGTGTGTGTGTGTGTGTGTGTGTGTGTGTGTGTGTGTGAATATGATAAGGGCAAATTGGTGGGACAGGTTGAGTCTGACTCACAGGCCATCAGCTGGGGCTATAAGGCTGGACCATTTACTTTCAAGACCTTTTCAATCACACTTGGGATCATGGTGCTAATAGCCTGGCCCCGCCTCTCTCTTCCAAAGCTCTCCATGTAGCTCAGCTTCTCAGAGCACAAAGGTCTCAGAGCACTTGTCCTTTCTACATGAAGGACAATTTTCCAGAGCTGGAAATAGATGCTGCCAGGCCAGTGAGGGGCTACATGGTAATCAGCACAGTGTCACTTCTGCCATGTTAGGCTGGTCAAAGTAGTAGCGGGGTTCCCTAGATTTTGGAGGGTGTGTGTATAGAAACAGTCCCATTGCCATTTTTTTTTTTTAAATGCTAGGGATTAAACCCAGGGCTTTTATACTGAGCTGCATCTACAGCCCTTTCTATTTTATTTTATTTTGATTTTGAGAGAATGCTGCTAACCTCCCCAAGCTGGCCTTAAATTTGTAGTCCTTTTGTCCCATCCTCCCAAACAGATGGAGTTTTATTGTTCTATGAAATGTTGCAAAGTCTTATTTCTACAAAAGTATGTAGGATAGGGATGTTGCTGAAGACAGCTATGAGAAATGGGATGGAGCACATGTATCAGCCTAGGGAGTGGCCTCCCAGAACATGTCTTCTTAGGTGAGAGGGCCACGTTACATGTACATAGAAGAACAAATGCACTTACTGCTAATCGAAATGTGGATGGCAAACTATTACAGCGTGTCCACATTTATAGTTTTGTTTCTTTGCTTATTGTCTTGGCATTTTTGAGAAAAGTAAGTGTATGTCCCCTGTGCATTTTTACATTTGCTTCCTTTGTCCCCTGCACATTCCCAGTGAATGAGTCTCCACAGAGCTGGGGGGCCTCTAGGTGGCTGAGCAGCCTTGGAATGTTCAAATGTACCTGTGGGCCAATAGTCAAATTATAAAATCCTCTGACTTTCTCTGGGCTTAAAAAAATCACACAGTTTGTCTTCCCTCCTTTTTCCCAATAATGTTTAAAAATCCAATTCATTTACTTTATCAGAAGCAGTGCTTCGATTCACATTCCTGGTTTTTCACTCTCTTGTAATTGGTGCTATCAGATAGGTGACACTAACTAGTGATTTTATTACACTGTAGCAGAAAAGAATTACATTTTTGTTACATTTTAAATATCTTACTCACATCAGGCTGTGCATGCATTTCCCCCTGAACTTGTAAGTCGGTCTACAAATATCTCCTCTATATTTATAGTAATACTTTATGCAGAACAACAATTTCACACTTAGAACTGTCCCTCTTGGTCTGTTTGCTTTAAATGTCATATGCTCATATTTATAAGTGTGGAATGAGCCTACTTAAATTGGATTTCTTGGGTCCAAGATGCTTCTGATTTTCCTAATGACCAAATAATCAAAAAACAGAACAGATTAAGAAGAAAAAAGAAATCCTAGGCATACACAATTTCCAGGCAGTCAGGGTTTGTTTAAAGCTGCTTTGTTCGGCAGGAATGGTTAATAAAAGAAACATTTCCCCAAAGAATTGTTGTGGTCTTTAATTAAACTCCTTTCCCATAGGTTTGTAATATAGCGTTGCACAATATTTGGTCAGTTTCTCTGCCTGGCTGTCTTAGTCACATGCTGGACTTTATTGGATCCTGGGTCCTAGGGGAACATTAGGAGCAGAGAGAGGCAGGCCACATCAAATGAAAAGTTAATTGTGTTTAAGCTGTGCTGGAAACCAGCCTCCAGTGTGCCTTCACAGGGAGCCAAGCTAAATATGCAGGTGCCCAGTTGTCAGGCAGGCTCTATGGTGGCGAATTTACCTGGCTCTCAGAAAGCACAGCAGCCCAGGGCCTGGCAGCAGCACCAGAGAAGACCAGCCCGGGGCCTCACCTTTCAGCCACCTTGGGCTCCAGGACAGTGGATGATGAAACGATTTACTCTGCCAATGGGGCTAGGTGTTTGGTTTTAACAAAAGAGCCCTGGACCTCCTTTCCCTTCTTTGAGCTTATTAGCCCTCCATGTGCCACCGAGTCTCTGCTGATGCTGTTTCCCTTCTGTCCAGAACTTAAGGATCAGAACTGTGTGTGGAAGGGCTGTGAGGAGCTGCTGCAAATGCATGTAGCTAAGCACCGCTGGGAGCATAAAAGGGAGATTCAGCTGGCTTCCTCCTGCCCTCAGGTTGAGGGTCACTGCATCAGAGCACACACGTGAGGTGGTGGCCAGTGTCCCTGGCGTGTCCCCAGAATCTCAGCTTTGGGCAGGAGACTTGGAGGAGTCTGGGCCACTGTTCCACTTCTATTTATTTCTCCACTGAAATGGTGCTGCCACACCCATGTATTTTATAATGATTTATTTAGTTCATACATTTTATTTACTAAGTAAATTAGGTTAAAACATGGAAATTACTAATAGTGGATCCTCTTTCAACATATAAAATGGCAATTTTGTAAGGTTAATTATAATATACTTTTCATGAGGTGTTGCAAATAAGGTAGTGCAAATACAGTCAAATATATCAGTAGTCACAACATGTATGTAGGTCAGGAAGGGACATTGATGGTAATTATTATAGCCATCCCACTAAAAATATTAATGATCTTCATTTTCTTTTGTGTCAAGAGACAGTACAGTGTGGTGATTGGTGCTTAGCAACTGTGGTACTCACTGATCAGGACTGCTGAACAAATTGCATGACAGAATACCTATCTTAGCTGGGTATGGTGGTACATGCCTGTAATCCCAGCACTTTGGAAGCTGAGACAAGAGGATCATTGTGAGCTCAGAGCCAGCCTGGGATACAAAGTGACTTTATAGCCAGCCCAAACTATGTAGTGAAATACTATCTCAAAAAGACAACTCCCCCCACAAAAAACCCCACCAAAAATAAAACACTCCCCTCCCCCACAAAACAACAATAACAAAATAAAACCTGTCTTACTTGATACATCTGGAATTTGAAGTTCTAGGTGCTTTGGACTTACTTATCCTTCTCTGTGTATTTTGCCCTTTATGGTGTGCCACCAAGCCACTGCATAGTAGTTTCCCCTCTCTCCAGAATGTACTTCTATGCCCTTGTTTTCTTGGTTCCTCTTCACGGTGGATATCTCAGCTCATTTCTTGATATCTCAGCTCCATTGATATCTCTAGCTAGGTCACAGTTGTTGAATCTTTGGCTCTTGCATAGAACCTTGTAACTTCTCTCTGTAGTACTGTACTGTACTGATGTGAGCTGTGACTCTTGGGACACTGACAGCTGGTTTGGTCTACCTGTCACCCATTTGACTGTAAGCTCCATACTGGTGGAAAGTAAGTATGTTTTGTTGGTTATTACCCTCTGAGGACCTAACTCATAGCTGGGTGAAACATTAAATAAGTGAGCCTTATACTTCTATCAGTTCTTGTATTTTACAGCTTTGGTGAGAGTTCCTGTATTTCTGATAAAACAATGAAATAGCAAATCATATATGTAAGAAATATGTATATGGGTGTGTATGAGAATAATTTAGCTTTACCAGCTTTGAAAAACTCACCAGGTCATTTTGTGCCAAGTAGTGGCTTAAAAGCATAGTGTAAAGTTTAGGGGCAAAGTATTCATCAGATGTTTGAGTTCAAGCTCAATTGCCTGCTCTGTGATCTTGGAAAAGTTACTATTTTGGAAATTCAAGTTCTAGATTTATAGACTGGAGACTAAAACTAGTTCCAGAATACTAGCAGTTGATAATGTTCTTTCAAAATTCCACATATTGATTACCTACTGAAACAATCAAGTTTAAGGGAGGTCATTAGCCATGCTCCGCTCCAGCATGGCTCGTGTCCACTGGAAGGGCATATTTGGCATAAAAAGGAAGGATTGCTGGAAAGATGGGAAAAAAGTAGCTGTTTACAAGCTGAGATGGGCCTGGAACAGATCCTTTCCTGCAGCCCGAGGAAGTTATCAACCTAGTGACATCTTGACTTTGGACTTCTGTCCTGGTGAGTAGTGAGGTACATATTTCTCACCTGTTCTGTGTACTTTCTCACGGCAGCCCTAGTAAACAATATAATGAGTTAGCCAGCTCAGTACACAATGATGCAATATATTAAGCAATCTAAAAATGTTGGTGACTTAGAGCATAAAATATGTACTTTCTTGCTCATGGGCCTGTGGGTGGGCTGTGGTTCTTCCAGACTCTGGGCTGACTGGGTAAGAGAGGATCACATTCTGGGACTGGAGAAGAAGATGGAAGAATGGGAATGCAGGGCAAGTCATTAAATGCCATTGGAAATTTCTCATGGCATTTGTCTGCTGTCACTACATTGGCCAATGCAAGTCACCTGGCCATGCCTACTTTAAATAAGCAGAAATATACTCTATTCACTTTCTTGGGAATCCTTGAAAAAGCACACAGGGAAGAGAGAGAAAGTGACAGTAATACAATCGACCACAATATCTACACATCTGAGCTGTTTTCAATAAATAAGGTTTGACATATAGAGCTCTTAGTGGGATGCCTAGTACCTAATTAGTGCTTGATGAGTGTTAGTTGCTGTTGTTATTGTTATAGTTTTATTTTGAACTGATTTTAATGTTCATCTCCTACTGCAAAACTACATGAATATTTTCCCTCAAAGTAGAATTAGCTGAGTGAATTGCATTAATATGTTGTTAAATAAAAATCTCTGTAGACTATATTCTTGCAGCTGTGGTTAATTCTTTTAAATTCCTTTAAATTGCATGTCTGCTTCATTGGATTGAAACAGAGATATGATTTTAAGCTTATGTTTCTTGTTAGGACATTGAGACCCAAATTAAATGTCTTTTTTTTTTTCTTCTTTGAAAAAAAAAATCAAAGACTTTTAAAATGAATTGTTGTGAGAGGACACATAAATATGTTTTAATCGATAGCTGAATTCTCCAAAGCGCCATCAAGACAAAGTGTTAACTGTTCTGATTAAATTTGTGATTGGTTAAGCTAGAAATCCATACAGTTGCATGTCACACAATATTTAATAAATGGCATGTAGAGTATCTTAATTGTACCCATTTATCACGTCCCTCTGTTTCTAGGTGCATAAAGTTATCCAAATCTGGAAATTCAAACATTTTCATTTCTATTCATTTTGTTGGGCTTTGTTCTCTGCCTCTCTTGCTGAATTGATTCTGGCTTTGAGTTAAATATTTCTGACAAGCTTCATGAGTCATTTACATTTAAATATAACAGGAAATCTCTTTACCAAGAAGGCTATTGGAATCAAACTTTATACCAGATCTTATTTTTCTTTTAAAAAGGCTTTATTACCTATTATTTGGTACATCAAAATCTGTTTGTGCTTTCTTCTTTATAAATCTAAGTATTAAACATGGTATACAAGTTTTTATTTTCCATCTTGGGCTCTTAACGTTTCCGATGCTCCTGATTTACAACAGTTGCTATAATCTAAAAAATTAGAAAGGGACTTCTGAGGTGCTGATTGCCTTTGCTGCCCAATTTTGTTAAAGGGAGTTTGAAGCATAATGCTTGCCCTTGAACTTGTTGTTACAAGTTAAATGAGACCTACTTAGAAGATGGGGAATATATAATTATAGGAAAGGTGATAAAATCAAATAGGCTCCTAATCAGCAAATTGAGGTGTGATTTATACACATCCAAATGATGAGAAGACTTAATGGGACTTGATACATGTTGAAGATGATCAAGAGCAAATCTTTCTAGCTTGGAAAATAAACACTTTCAATCGAGGATCAGAAGACAGAAATTCCCAGGCATTTAAATGGACTTCATCTTCACACTACCTCATACTCTCAGGAATTCTGTAAGAAAGTATTAGACTCACAAGAAGGCTTCCTAGCTTGTAAACCCATGCCAGTGGCATCAGCTTAGTTAGACATTGTTATTCTAGATGTCTGTAGGAGAAAGAAGAAATTCATTGTGTGCTGTGATTTGTCATGACTCTCCTTTGGCTGGACTGGGACAAGGGCAAACTTGGTAAGGCCTTGTTTAATAGCTCATTTTATTGAAAGTTTACCCTGTACCCGACACTGGGTATTTTCCATGTAGGAGTTCATTTTGTTCTTTCCAAATGGCTTTTGATGTAGATCACATTATTTCCTTTTGCAGAAGACCTCAGGAAGCAGAAGACTCTGTCTATAGATAGTTTCATCCCATTTCTGAGGCCTCAGAAGGCTGGGCAGCAGGCCAGTGATGGTGCTGGAGTCAATCCATGGAAGCCAGCCCTTAGGGCCCACATTCACAATTACTATTTTTTTTAGAATCTCTCATTTGTCTTTCTTTAATACCTCATCCAACTTTCCTGAGTGTAGGTATCCTACACATTACGCTGTATTCTAGGCACTAGGAATTAAGCGTGTGCATGACAGATAGGACAAGTGTCTTTAAGGAGTCAACAGTCTCCTGAAAGAAGCAGATACCAAGCACGCAAACCAGTAAATAAATAATACAACTTCTGGTAATGCAAAATGCTCTGAAGGTAAAGCAAGGTTGGGGTGAAAGATCTAGGAGAAGAACATTGGTGATTTTCAGCATAGAACAGCAAGGTGTTCAAAAATCCATTGATTCCCTTGCTGAGGACCTTTAAGTATGTGCACCAGTGTAGTAAAGTCTTTGGTCTGAAATGTCCATGAGGCTTTTTATGAGTCCTTTACATACTGGACCAGAGATGCAAAAGGCAAAAGCCAGTGGGCAGCATTTCTTCTTATCTTAGGACAATACTTGGGGCTTACTTGCTTCATTCCTCTCCCACTCTGGAAGAAGCAGCCAAAGAAATATTTTGTCCTTAGCTGTGATAGAACAGACCTAAGGGGGAAAGCTGCCCTTCACAGAAAGATTGAACTTCAAATATTGAAAAGTGCAAGATCAAAACAGTCTTTAGTCATCTTCTTATTACTTAGTCTCCTTATGTAACTGAGAGGATTAAAGCTAAGGACTATTGGTGTATTAGGAGCAGGGGTAAACTAGGAGGGAGACTGACAGTAGGGTTTAGATAAGTGCCTACTCTCACCCTCCTCAGAAGCCCCTGGGGTGCAGTGCTGGGAAGGCATCCGAGTTACAGTCGGGCTGGGTTGCCAATATGCCACAGCTAATTAATGGTCTTTTTCTGTATTTGTAGAGAAGCATTGGAACCAAGTTAGGACAACCATGGGACACTGACTTCTGGCATGACTGGACAGGAGACCAGCAAGCAAATAGAGCTAAGGGCTATGTTTTGGTGCTGGGAACTGAACCCTTCCCTCTCACTTCTTCCTTTTATCTCTCTCTCTCCCTCCCTCTCTCTCTCATTTTCTTTCCTTCCTTTACCTTCTTGTCTGTCTCTTTTCCCTGCCTCTTATTTTTCTTTCCTCCTCCTTCTCCTCCTCTTCCCAGTAGTTCTACATAACAGAGTTCACAGTTACAAAGAACAAAGTTCTAGAGTCACACTCCCTGGCTCCCATTTCTGGCTCTGTCACATTCTGTTGTGTGACACTGCACAGGGATGTGTATGCCCTCTGACCTTCAGCTTACTTATCTTCAGTATGAGCAAACACTGCCCTTCCTCAGGCCTCTCCCTTTCAGTCTTGGTGTGACTCTGAGGACTTTTTCAGTGTGTGATACTTATGCCATCATTGATAATCTTAGATAGTTTTAGGCATTTTGCAGACAACGCAGTATGTAATACTGTAGGACAGAACCAGATGTTAGTCTTTTTTGTTTGCTTGTTTCTGTTTGAGTCCTTCTTAAGGACTCCAGGATAAAATACCAATTCAGAGTTCTCGCGATACTTGCTCCTCTATTTTAGTAGCTAAGAGCACAAATCTGAGGCTCAGAGCCTTCTGTTGGGACTCCATCTAGCCTGAAATTAATAATGTCATTTACATTGTTATGGCATTGTAAAATTACCTTCCTTTCTGGCAAATGATACTGGATTTCCACTGAGGGAGAGTCACAGTCTCACATTTTTGTGTAAACATAAAAATTAAGTCTAGTGAAGGAAAAAAATAACCCTCCAGATACAACATACAATAGGACACTGTTATTACTTTGAAATTCCCAATTACTAGTGTTCTGCTGCATGCAACAGAGTACAGGGGCCGGGGGTCAGACATGGAGCAAACTCTTAGGAAGTAAATAAGATGGGCTCTCTCCACTCAAGCTGCACTACTCTTCCTTCTGTCCTGCCACTAGCAGAGATGCTCCCTCTGCCTGCAGTTCTTTTTTTAAAAGTGTATTTAGTACAGCGTCTACAGGGTCTCACTACACAGATCTGACTCATGGTGATTCTCCTGCTTTCAGCCTCCCCGCCGGTGCCGGGATTACAGGAGCATGCCACCATACCTGGTCTCTATCACCATCTCAGCATGCCCTAGGGGGCAGGGCTGGCACGGCAGGCCCGGGGATCGAACCTCTGGCTGCTACACTCTGTGTAAACAGGTGCTTTAGTCTGCTGAGCTGTTTGGCTAGTCCTTGCCTGCAATTCTTGCCCCATTTCTGTTTCCTTGACCAAGTCTGTTTTCCTTGAGGTCCCTGCTCAAATGTCATATTTCTTTATTCCCTCCATAAGGACACATTCTTTGCACCAGAGCTTCCAGAATGACGTCGTTTCTTCTGAGCGCAACTGTCTGGTTAGTTTCAGGTTTAGTGGTTGGTATGTATGAGTGGTGTCTTCCTACCTTTTGGACTTCAGGAGCCTGTGGATAGGGCCTTTGTCTACTTTAGCTCAGCAGTTATCCCTAACACCTACCAGAAATTGTATAGGTTATTAAAAGTACACTAATATGGACAGACAATTTGATATGTCTCTGTGGATATAAATTAACTTTTAATTATAACTTAGTCATCAGCATTTGGATTAATCAGACCTATCCTTCCCAGGCCTTCCATCAGATATCTCTGCTTGAATCTGTACTATCTGATCTGTTAAATAACATAAAGGGTCATAGAAAGATTTTTTTATTGGTGTTCAAAATATCTAATTGGTTATGATCTGTGCTTGCAAAATGGGGTTTAAAAATAAGGTTAATGTAGATGGGGCCTGAATCTCCAATCAAGGGTAAAGTTGGATGCTTAATTTTATGAAGTGGGAGGAGAGAATCTTTCTTTAGAATAAAATGATAACTCACAATGGTAACTTCATGCAGAAGACAAGTGGAGGGCTGCACCACTCAGAGAGCTGGGAAGGCTTCTGAGTCTCACTGGTGAGATTTCTCATAGCCTCCAGCTATGTGTCTTTCTGCCCTGCTTGCCTTGGCACCCAAGGTCACACTGCCTCCCTACCATTGCTATGGAATGAACTGCCCAGGCTCCCTGGGAGATAAGAAGATGATCGGCCCAGGGATCTGGTGGTGCTCAGTAGTTGTGGAACCCATCTCTGACGAAGATTGGCACCTGTTCTGTGGGGATGTGGTGGAGATCCTAGAAGGCAAGAATGCTGGGAAGTAGGGCAAAGTGGTTCAAGTCATCTGGCGATGAAATTGGGCAGTCCTGAGGGGGATGAACACACATATCCACTACATTGGCAGGACCAAGGACCAAGGATTCTCTGGGAACCATGATTCCTAGTGAAGCCCCCTTGCTCCACAACCAGGTCAAAGTTGTGGATCCTATGGACAGGAAACTCACTGAGATTGAGTGGAGGTTTACTGAGGCAGAAGAGTGAGTTCAAGTCTCTACAAGATCAGGAAGAATTATCCCCAAACCTGAATTTCCTAGAGCTGATGGTATCATCCCTGAAACATGGATTGATGGCCCCAAAGACACATCCATGGAAGATGCCCTAGAAAGGGCCTCATCTAGAGACACTGGAGGAAGAGCTGATGGAGGCAATGGGGATCCAGGAAATGAGGAGACATAAGAAAGTCTACTGGTATTGAGCGCAAAACAACAGCCTCCGTATCTTAGCTGTGAAGGTTGAGGTGCCAGTTCCTCAGATACTAATAAAATGCGGTGAGTCCTGAAAACAAAACAAAACAAAGAAAGCAATGATAACTTCATTTCAGGGTGAACCTTTTACACAGAGTTGTCTGTAAAATACCTGAGTAGTTTGGAGTCAGAGGCTTTACTCAGCTTAGGCCCCTGATGGACCTGCATGAGCCTGTAGAGGATCATAGGTGGGGTAGAATTCAGTCTGAGAATTTTCTTTAACCTGATGTATCATCTGGGTGGGAAGAAAAGGTAAAGGAGCCCTGTAACTCTCAATGCCCCTTAAATGCAATTTCCCAGGTTCACCAAAAGAGCTTCACACCTGCTAATGTCCAGCTTTCTACTATCATCTTAGGACCAGACACCAGTGGGTCATTGCTGGTTGGAAAATACCGTGGTGGGCCGAATCATCCTGAAGTGGAGTCAGCAGGTTTTGATGACTGATTTATATGGATGTGAAGGAGGAGGCAAAGATGACTTAGGTGTGGGTGCTGGGAACAGGCATTGTTTGAAGTGTGGGTTGATTGACGGAGGCTTATTATTCTGTCTTATAAACTAGGCCAGTCCCTGGCTCTAATAGGAAGTTGACAATGTTAGTCTTTGATAACCCCTCACCTTTCTTTCTCTGGGCTCCATTGTCTCGTCTGCCTTCTACAGGACTCCGTTTTCAATAACTGCCTAACTGGTTGGTATATAATGACTGCAGGCTGTCTAGTCTTTGTTTTCCCAGGGAAGGCACCTGGAGTTGTCTCACAATATATTTACCCTAGATATACTGTGGTGATAATGCATGGAGATCCCACAGGGCTCCAACCATGTAAATAAACCTGTGGTTTTTAAAGAACTTTAAAATTTCAACTCATTTTAGATTTATTGAAAAGTTACAAAAGTAGCACAGAAAATTCTTTTATATAT
>NDGM011173564.1:0-18709 GCA_002564305.1 Octomys mimax | reverse complement strand
TCAGGCCCTTGCGCTTGCCAGGGAAGCGCTTATTCCACTGAGCCATCTCCCCAGCCCTTGCCCAGGTGTTTTAATGTCAAAATTAAGAATTATAAGCTGTGTGACTTCCCATTAATTGTCCAAGAAAGTCTTCCAAATTCCAGTACTATCAAATCTATCTCCATTCTATATCGCCATAGTTCTGACTAGAGTGAAAGATGACCAAGAACAGAAACACAGACAGTTCATTTAGACATTATGCATGATGATAAAGAACACCATGGGAACACATAAAAAATTGCGGGGTCTTTCAGCTGATACGCATTAAAAGCATAATTTGTTGTTGTTTTCTGAGGCAGAGACTTGAAAACTGTTGTTCTCCCTAAAAAGAAGAAAAAAAGCAGTAAATTTTCATATATGTCCATAAAAATTAATAAGTAATTAAAAAAACCAAGTTTGCCTTTCATTTTCTATTTGTCTCCTTTATTTCCTTAAAATTTTGGGTCAATTTCTTTCTTAACAATGCACATAGATAGGTTAATCATTTACCTAGTATCTGTTTTAAAACTGGACACACAGGGTTGATTAGCCCAAAATTTGCATAACCACTTTCATCCCACTTCAATACTGAGGACAACAAAATTAAAGATCATAATATTCAGCTACTGATGGGCACTTAGGTGTCTCCATTCATTGCCCTACATTTATGGTGACCTTAGATATAGCCGACCCTCCATAAGACTGAGACTACTTTAAACAGACATAATTATCTTCTGGAGCTCAACTTGTCCCACAGGTAATGAAAATATCTTAGGAGTCATTTTGTAAAGCTAATCTTAGCCCCTCAATGAAAACCTGAACTCAGTCCTTTTAACAGGCCACGCTGGTTTTCTTTAGCAAAACTGGGGCCCCTTCTGCTTTCTCTATTTTTTTTAACTCTGCTTAATAAATCAGCCTCTATCTCCCACTGATATGTGTCGACATGCTTTTCTGCAAAGACCTTAAGTGTCTGTCTGCTAGGGAGTCGATTCGCCACATTGGAAGCCACTTTTCGCAATCAGTGACGCAATCACAAGGATCTTCTCATCCTACCTAAGTGAAGAATTGCCTGCTTACAATTCCATCCCAGCAAAATCAAACCCGTTAGGTAACCTGCACCATTACACTTTTGAACCTCTTTGTCCTCACATTGCTAGGGAAAGCAGAATATCTCTGGCAACCTACCTCCTGGATACCACAATCTAAAATATTAGCATGTCTTCCTTTTAGATGACTTCACATGTGGCAAGATGCTATGATAAGAGTGGAAAAGCTCCACATAGGGAATGTGATTCAATTCCTTGGAGGAACATTTTCCCTATGAAACTTGCAAATATACTTAAGTTTATTCATATGAGGGTTTTGCATATACTTATAATCTTATTGTATCCTGTCTACAATCAGATTGAGAAATACTATTTAATTAATAACATTGTAAATTAACATTACAATTGTGCAAATTATAACTCAATAAAATCCCTGTGGATTTTAGAAAGGAACTTGGTGCCTTGCATGTGCATTATATTATATATTGAATATTATGCATAATAGTTTTAGCTGAATGTATATAAAAGTAAAAGATATTTTTTTAAATACAATTGATTTCTTTCTTAAGGACATCAAATTAGGACACTAATATACTCAGTAGCACAAAGTAAAAGGTACTAAACATGGAATTAGTAATATAGACATTAGAAAATAAGTCTTTTATGGAAAACAAAGATTGACATGAACTAGGTAGCTAAGAAAATTTTCATGCACCTTTGAAGAGATAATAGCTCAGGACTAAATTTTAGTAATTTCTCTCAGTATTACTTTGTGGCAAACACTCACTTTGCCTGTCAAAAGACTCATTACCATTTTATCAAACCAAGACTTAAAGAAGGAAACTAAGAATAACCTTTCAGAGAAGTAAGGTAAAGTGTGAATATTATTCATAATTTTAGCATGCATAATAAGTAGCATTTCAAATTGAATCTACATCAGTTAAGGAATAATTTACTTGCATGAATTTGACCCTAATAAATTCTTCAATATTAAAATTAGTAATATGACATCAATTACAGGTATATAATTAAACTCATTGAATTTATTATGGAAATATTGAGAAAGAATGAATATTCAGTCATCCTGCTAGGGTAATTTAAGCCACTGAGTCCATCCAGGAGCTTAGTTCAAAATATATGAAGGAGTTTGCTCTAGTGAAAAAAGAAAGGGTTTTTGCCAATCTGAAAGTCATGGGTCTTGTTTTATTCATTGACTCATTTAACTTTGCAGTCATTTGTGTATTCATTTAATAGATACCACATTTGTTCAGTAAGTACATGCATTAGCACTGTGTCAAGGGTCTCTACCAAAAGGTGTGGATGTTGTGTGGAAGAGGATAAGCTCCTGCCCTTCCTGCTTACTCCTGTGCTCACAGTCTCATCACCCCTGAGGGCAGTGATGTTCCACAAATTTGTTGCTCTCCCACTAGTACCCTCAGGATCCTACAACTCCTAGGATCCTGAGGGTATTAGTGGGAGAGCAACAAATGCACGACCAATCATTCTGCATGGGCATGTCATGCAAGCCTACTTCTGTTTGGGATGGCGATCTGAATCATTCTCTGAGTAAGGCAGACTGTCCTTCCTGTTATGGGTGGGCTCATCCAATCAGATGAAGACCGAAATAGAGCAAAAAAAGAAATTCCTGTGTATGTCCTTATCTAAACTACCAGTTTTAAAAGCCATTTCATTTAACCAAATATTGGCTTGTTTGGGGTTCTGAGCTTTCTGGCTTTTCAAATATTTTTTTTAATTCTTTTCATCTTTTTAAAGAGAGAACATATTAGAATCAAAACAGAAAAATTAAAGTGATACAGAATTTCACTTAACAAAGTAATTTGAACTTCACAGAATTTGTTGTAATGCATGGCATTGTCTTCAAACCAGTTATTTATATTATCAGATATATGCATGTAAAATTGGAAGGACAAAGAAAAATAAAGAAGCATAGGAAATTAAGAGGAGAAAAGGTGCAAACAATTGAAAAAGGAGAAAAAATAAATAAAAGCATTAACTGCTTCTTTCCATAGACCAACAGAAATGCACAGTACAGTTATCCTAACCATACTGCTTACATACATAGATCAATCTCTTTTCCCCACTCTCTTTCCTGTCCTTCTTCTCAACTCAGTAACTCTTTCCTTTTGAACAAGTTCATTCCTTTTCCTCAGTACCTGCTGTACCCTTCAGATTCCGTGTTTCTCTTTCAGGTTTTCACACTAAGAGGGCAATGTGATGCTTGCTCAGTGTGTCTGATTTATTTCACTTAAGAGTATGCTCACTAGCTGCATCCATTTACCAATGAAAGAATCAAATTTATCCTGTTTTGTAGCTGAATAATACTCTGTTGTGTAAAAGTATCACATCTTCTTTATTCTTCAATTGATGGGCCTTTGGATTGTTTCCAAGATTTAGCTACAACATATTGTGCTGCCATAAACATGGGTGCACATACATTGCTGTGGTATGAGGTTCTCAGTTCCTCTGGAAAAACACCCAGGAGTGGAATAGCTGGGTTGCACGGGACCTCCAATTCTCCCATTTTAAGGAATCTCTACACTGATTTCCATAGTGGTTGTACTGGTCTTTACTCCCACCAACAGTGCAGAAAGCTTCCTTTCTCTTGATATCCTCTCTGGAGTGCGTTACTGGTGTTAGCTATTCCTTCTTGGTGTTAGCTATTCCTTCTAGGTGAGATGGGATCTCATCATTGTTTTAATTTGCATTTGACCAGTGACCAGTGATGTCAAACATTTTTCACATTTATTTCTTCCTCTTCCTCTGAGAAGTGCATATTTATCTCAGATGCACTTCTTTTAAATTTGGTCTTTGAATTTGGAGGGCCTGATTTTTGAAAAATTATTTTTATGCTTTAGGTACAAGGCCTGTGTTAGAGAGACAGTTGGCTATAACTTCTTCCCAGTTTGTGGGTTTTCTTTTTACTCTGTTGGAGATTTGTTTTGAAGTACAGAAACTTTTCAAAAAGGTGAGATTGCAGTTGTTGATTTTTTGAAATATTTTTTATGCAGTTTAGGGTTTTGTTTATGAACTCTCTACCTACCCTATGTCTTTAAGATTTCTACTTACACTTTTCTCCAGAACATTTAGCATTTCACTTTTAATACTTAAATCTTTGATCCATTATTACTGTAGCTTTGTGCATTGTGAGAGGCATTGGTGTAGCTTTAGCCTTTGGTACATGGAAAGCCAGATTTTTCAGCACCATTTACTAAAGAGGCTATTTTTTTTTTCTCCAATGAGCATGTTTGCCACCTTAATAAAAAATAAGGTGGCTGAGTGTGTTTACAGTTATGTTTCTATCTTCTAATTTGTTTCGTTGATCCTCAGGTCTGTCTCTTTGCCAGTACCATGCTGATTTTATCACAGTAGCTTTTCTTTCTTTTTCTTTTTCCTTTCTCTTTTTTTTTTGGAACCGGGGATTGAACTTAGGCCCTTGTGCTTTCCAGGGAAGCGCTTATTTCACTGTGCCATCTCCCTGGCCCCACATTAGCTTTATAGTATAATTTTAGGTAAGGAATTTTGATATTCCTGCCTTTCATTTGTTTCCCTGGATTGCTTTTCATATTGCTTTTCACATTCTGAGTCTCTTCTCATTCCAAATGAATTTGAGTAAAGTTTCCTGTAGTTTTGTAAAGTGTACTAATGGTAATTTAATAGGTTTGCATTGAATCTGTATAGCAATTTTGGGATTATGGCCATTTTCACAATGTTCATTCTTCCTATCCAGAAGCATGGGATATTTTTCCCTTTTCATAAATTCTCTTCAATCACTTCTCAGAGTACCATAATTTTCAATGTATAAATATTTTACTTTTTTGTGAGATTGATTCCTAAGTATTTCATATTTTTGGATGTCATTTTAAAAGGTGTGTTTTTACCAATTTCTCTCTCTCTGTGCTCATTGATTTTATACAAAAATGCTACTGATTTTTGAGTGTTGACTTTGTATCCTGCTACCTTGCTGAACTGAGTGATTAAATATTACAAGACTATTGGTGGAACTTTTGGGGTCATCTATATAGAACATCATGTCATATGCAAATAATGTTAATTTAACTTCTTTTTCAATTCTTATTGCTTTGATTTTTCTTTCTTGTTTAGTTGCCTTGGCTAATATTTCCAGAACTTTATTGAATAGGAGTGGAGAAAGTGGACATCCTTTAGCAGGTTGAGATACACATCGTAAATTCCAATTCTCTGTAGGGTTTTTATCATGAATGAGTGTCAAAAGCTTTTTGTGCATCTACTGAGGTGATCATGTGGTTTCTGTTCTTGGTTCTATTGATGGTATTACATGGTACTTGGCATTACATTTATGGATTTACACATGTCGAACCATACCTGCATTCCTGGAGAGCTTGTTGCTTTTAGACTGAAAGATACAACATCAGTTCTCTTGGTTTTCAACCCTTTGAATTTGGAATTAAACTTTAAATTTTTCTCCTCTGAGTCTGAAGTTTCTGACAAGGAGGGTGAAAGGAAGAGCAGATGAGAGGAGATGAGAAGAAAGAAGAGGAGAGGGGAAAGGAGGGGAGCGGGGAGGAATAAAAGAGAAGAGACACACATCCTTATGCATGCACAGACTCACAAATCCCATTGGGTCAGATTCTCAGATGGAGCCTGACTAATAAAGGTGGCATTATATATATTCACATCCAAACTTGTATATGTACATATTAGATATCATTGTATTAATTTGGGTATATATTTATAGTTCATAAAGAAATAATAAAAATCTTTCTTTTTCATGTATTTAGTACAAGGTCTACAGGGTCTCAATACAGAGATCATTCTTGGAGTGATCCTCCTGTTTTCAGCCTCCCAAGCACTGTTATTACAGGCGCGCCCCACAACCCTCTCTCAATCACATCACAGCATGCCCCAGAGGTGGCGTCAACATGGCACACTGGGGTTAAGAATTTTTAGCCAAGGAAAACTCATGATGTTGTCTCTCAAAACATTTGTATTCTTTCTTTCTTTCTTTCTTTCTTTCTTTCTTTCTTTCTTTCTTTCTTTCTTTGCTTGCTTCTTTCTTTTTTCTTTTTGCTCAATAATCTTTCTGCTCCTGAAACAGTACACATTAGAACACTTAGCTTTAGACTCTACTCAGTGATGGACAAGGAGAAATGACTCAAAGTTTTGGGGCAGAGTGAGGAATATTATCCTTTTTATGTATTCCACATAACATTCTTGCTTTCTCCATTCCTGGCTCCTTCACTCTATTCTGTTCTGTATTTTCTGCAACTCTGGCTGTAAAGAGACTTTTTTACTTTTGATGGAAAGTTTTCCTTACCCATTGGAGTTTGAGTAGAAGTATCTATTTCATGACTCTTTCATAAAGAAACCTTTATTCTAAATATAGCTCTTTATAAATGATTTTATGAATCACTTCAGACCTATATATTTAAAAATACATTTATGGGAGACCAGCGGGGAATAAGCTCATACAGCTAAGGTATAGTAAGGTGATTAGGACCCAGAAACCAACACAGACAAAGAAGCAAATAGAAAATCCAAGCACTCTGAAAGCTGAGGCAGGAATATCACCAAGAGTTTGATGCCAGGCTGGACTAGGTAGTGAGTTCAAGGCCTTCCTGAACTACACAGCAGGACCTTGCTAAAAACAAAAAAGCAAATAAATCAGTAATTTTTATTTGCTAGAAATAGTCTAACATCAAAACCACTCTATCCATTACTGGCTGCCAGGATAGCACTTCTGTCAAGTTTTGCAGGTAATACGTGGTTGGTGAAAGAAGCCATAGTGAGAATATACAAGAAAATAAAATAGATTAGAGTTTTCAGACTAATACTTGTGTAATATGTACTTTTTGAGAGAACAAAATCCATCCATTATATATGTATAGTATATAGGTAGTATGATATGATGTGTGCATACGTTGATGATATTGATAAAGAAATATACAGAAAGATACTCTCTAAAAAGATACCTCCTAGAACAGTAAAAGACATATGAGAAGAAAAATGAAGCAATATCTACAACATCTACTAAATAGTAGTCAAATATATTATGGATGCTACGATTTAAAAATTTAAGTTATTTTCTTAGATTTTGCAGAAACTACAATATATTAATTTTCACTGTCTACATCCAAAATATGGATGTTTCACTGAGGACTTTCAAATTCTTTGTTCAATAAATTCATTTTCACAAACTATCTTTTCCTTATTATGTTTTAAGTAACTTCACTTTCAGAAATAATTGCTGATAGTGTTGTTAATCCATCATATCTTCTTTGCTAACATTTGCTTATTGGTAATTGGGACATGAATCAGCAGCAGAAGGTATTTTTAATTGTGAATGAAATAAAATTTTAGCAACTTTAAAACAATTTCAGAGAATTTGTAACAAATTTATTTTGTCTTGTGGTGCCATGTTTGTGCTAATCAATGTAGAAGAAAAACCCAAGCTACTAAACAATACTTTTGATAATCCTGACTCAAGAATTTATCAGTAATCACTTTTAGGTTTAATTAGCTCACATTTATTGAACTCCTATTGTATGTCAGAAACAAACAAACACATCACACAGTAAGCATACCAATATGTTATTCATATATATGAAAGTATACTGACAAAGTTAGAGAATTTCCTTATCTTTGATTTATTCTTTGTCTCTGAGATAGAATCATGAATAAATATCCTATTCCTGTGGAAATTGATGAGAAGATACATGCATTTGAAAGGTAGAGAGAAGTCATAGTTATTTCAGGTATGAGCAATTCCTCTGATTTCCACATTTCATCCCTGTTCTCATGGCTAAGAAGGAGACTTTAGATACAAGCTGATGAGGTATTGATCTTCGCCTAGCCAGGGACTCTTTTATGATGTTGGTAAAATTGTTCATTTGTTCTGCATCTTCACTGAGTAACCTGGGCCAATCCCAGTTCCGAAACACCTACACAGAGATTAGCAGAGAGATCAAGGTCAGTGTGTACAACTAGGAAGAGGACTATAATTGTGAATAAGTGAAGACTGATGAGCTGGCTGGCAGAATGGTGCAGGGCAATAAAATAGTGTGAATACCGAGAGAGTGCTAAGGGACTCTGGTCTGATGATGATGAGAAGACGAAGAGAAGCAAATTGAACTGCATGATGGAGTACACTTCCAATATCTGTTGGTGATTAACATTCAAAAGGAGGCCACGATATGCACTTTAGTTTATGCCAAGATTTTCACATGAAAAAATGTGCGTAGTTAATATTTTCAGTAAAATGTGACGGAAAGACTTGAGAATGACTGGGGCTGTTGAGCAGAGTGGGAAATCATATTTATATGACTCCTAAATGATAAGTGGTAAATTGTTTACATCTTACATCTTTAAGAAGAGGTCACAAATATCTATTCTATGAAGCAAAGACTTCTTTTTTTATTTCCAGTTTCTTTGCTGTATCCTGACAGTTTACAAAGCAATAGAGAATGTCCCAATAAAAGATTATGTTTGTGTTCTAAAGTCATTAGAATGTATAGTCTGTTTGTTCATTGATTTGTTGGGTAAATAGTTGTCCAGCGTGAGGAGGAAGCCCTCTAGGCATTGGCCTTGCTGAAGAAAGGGCTCATATAAGTAATCCAAATGAATATAACTGCAAGGGAATTTTATGAGCTCTTAAACTCTTCCAAAAAAAAAAAAAAAAAAAGCAACAACTTCACAACACCTTTCCAAAGTACAGGACTTAATATGCTTAGCATAATCTCTGGAGTATAAACATCAGTTTTTTTAAGGATTAGCTTCTAAAACTTGAAATTTGTAGCTGGGAAACATAATTATATACAAAAGACAGTTGTGAAAAGTAAAATAAGAACAGAAAAACAAAAGCTTCATTTAATACAGTGTACCCTGGCCTTGATTGTTTTAGGTTTTGGAAATGTTTTATTTATTTTCCTTTTTTTTTTCTTGGTTTTTGGTTTCTTCATTCAGTACATTTTATCTAGGGAAAAAATTTCAAATTATTATTTTTTAAATACCTTTTAAAAGTACCCAGACACAATTTCAAGAGCATCAAAAAAATCTTTGTCCTTGTGCTCATTTTTATATCTTGAAATTTAAAATTGAACTGATTATGGCATTCCATAAAATGAGTGCTGATATAATAAAATAATTCTGAGAAAAAGCATAAAGCCTTTTATGTTTTCATAGTCAGTGAACATTGGAAGAGTTTAATGAAAGTTTAGAGAATTAAGAAAAATGCCCTATGTGATTGTCATCAAAGCATCTAAAAGGCTGTGGTGTACTTTAAACCATCGCTAGGCTCTCCTGTTCAGACAAGGAACTAGAGGCACAGCCAACTGCTATCTTGTTCACAGATAACCGGAAAACAGTGCAACTACTTGTTGCCTAGTTTCAAATGGCCAGCTGTTCAAACGTTAAATAAAGGGACCATCACTGAGAAAATATTCTTCCTAAGATTGGACATGAAAAGGAGAGTCATTTTCCTCCCCTATATTTCATTGTACCTGAGATTGACATGTGGAAAGCCATTCCATGGCTTTACTTTTAAAGCTGGCCTGAAGATAGAGTCAAGCCTTCCTGTGAACCTCTTATTATGGGATGTCACTTTCCTATTGCATGGCTCGGTCAGAACCCGCTGTATTCATAGACAGAGGTATTCAGTAGTGCCAAGAGTGTCTCATTTGGCTTTCACTGTCATGGTATCTATCTATGAAATCACAAAATTGAACAGAAAATGAAAAGGATCAGTAAGCCAGCAGGCTATCTGGATGCAGGAGCTCCAGGGTGCATCCAGGAGTATTCTGCCAGCCAGACCCGGCTTAACTATTGCAGGACGGCTTCACACTCTTGACAGGTGGGTTCTATTTATTCTGAATGATGCCACACACTCAATGAATTAAATTAAATTGAATCTTATCTCGTATTCTGCCACTCCAACTTGCTTCTGTTTTGGGCCTTTGCAAAAATAGTTTCTACATGTGAATTGAAAAGAAATTTTACTGCAGAAAGACAAAAGCCATTGAGAATTTTGTGAAAGTATATAAAAACTGGTTTGATTACTCTTCAGATGTTAGATTCATAACAGACATTCGTCCTTGTTTAGGAGGTTGACACAATTTCTGTTTTGGCAGATGTTTGATTTGGTTTCATTCCAATCATGTCAGAACTTGATTTAACTAAAATCTGTTGCAATGCGTAGCTTCCAGTCAAATCACAATTCTGCAGAAGTACGGCTGCGTATCTGAGCTGCTATACCTCCCATTGTAAGTGCTCGTGTGTGTGTGTGTGTGTGTGTGTGTGTGTGTGTGTGTGTGTAGTTATTCCCATCAGATCATGTTTGTTGAGCTGAATTTTTGCAGTCAGAGGCCAAGGCAAATCTAGAGAGGTTCAGCCAGAAATTTAAAAATAAATTTGAAAGAGTTGGCAGATAGAAATCTGTGAGGATGATCATTTTTATAAGTGAGAACTAAGCAAGAGTTCTAAAATGAAAAGCAAAACACAAATCCAGAGAGTAGAACTTATGATGGATAGGAAGAAGAAAATGGGTCTTAGATTTGGATAAGCTGGATAAAAATTTAGTGCTCTCATTCTCTAGACTTTGATTAGCCAATTTTATGTCAATATACTGAGCTCCAGTTTTCTCATCTTTATAATTGAATAAATAACATTTATCACAATGAAAAGCATATAGCGCAAAGATTTCCTGAATAACCTGTGTTTACTCTTAAGTATAAGCCATTACTATTTTTATGGCTCTTTGGAAAATCTTCAAAGTAGTCAGAAGTGAAAGTTTGCCCCTAGATACCTCAGAAATTGTAAAGATTTGAAATCACATTGGATTTGACTGATAGTCCCTACAAAGTTCCCTGTCTGCTGTCACCTTATGTATGTCCCAGATCATTTTGGAATGCCAAAGGAAGTAGGGAAGTATATTTGGCAAGTAATACAATATGTCTTTCTTTTAAAACTTGGTAATAGTCAATATTGTTGTTAAGAATTTAACTGAGATCAAGCTAACCTGAATAATCTTACTGCTCTCTCATAGTTCATGTGCAGTCAATGGATCACTTTTTATTTCACCATAATACCAACTAGGTGAAGAGAAATGAATAGCGAAAGTGATTCAAGAATGTCAACAGATAGTAAAAGCGCCAACTAAAAATGTGCATAATATACTATTCAGGTATTGAGACAATAATAAATTAATAATCAGTGAAGAATAAAGTTAGTCAGGCATGACAACTGAGAATCAGTAAATCTTGAGTTGCGTGTTAGAGGAGGAGAGGAAAAGAGACACCACCATTTTTGCAGTAACTGCTCTAATTGAGGGTCCGCGCCAGGCCCTGAAAAGACGCCCACTTGTGATTTGCTTAGGCTCTCAGTAGCCCTGTGAGGCTCTCCTGTCATTCTGCTTACAGGAAGTCAACTACAGTCACAAGGTGGTGAATTATGGAGCTAAGGTTAACATGCCTGGTGGTCAACTCTGCGTTTCACCCTCCCCACATATGGAGGGAGCAGCTCATTTAGAAAGGTGGGGTCATTTGCTGGGATAAAGGATAACAGTAACAGTTTTATGAGAAATTTAATTAACGAACCACCTAACAGTTGGTCTAAACTGCTCTAGCTGTAATATAGTCTGAGTTTAGGAGTGAGGAATTAACTTGAAGTAACAAGGAGAGGAATATAATGTGCAAAAACCCACACTAGTTGGATTATGAACTGTCTAAACAACATTGCTGTCAATGCAATTTTGTGATAACATGTTCTAACTTTAGTGGAAAAGTATGGAAATAAAAGTGTAACATTTTGATAAGTGCAATAAGACTAGCTTTACATTCAGCCTCATTCTTATAATTTGTAGTAAAAGACAAGACAAAATTCAATAAAACATCATGCTGTTGTCTATAATTACCATATAGTTAAAATATATTTTCACTGCCTTGTTTTAGATTTTTCCATTCATTACCGTAAAACGCCATTTCTTTTCCCTTATTAGTTTAGTAAGTTGCTGATATATATAAAAAAATGGGTGAATTGAAAGTTACTTGTTATATTTTCTAGAATAAAATGTAACCATATTCAAGTAATGGGAATTTGGGAAGAAAAAAATGTAAGTACAATAATTCACAAAAATTCTCCCTCACATTTTATCTCTGATCTATTGTGAGCCAACCTAACAGAAAAGCAGCCTGGCTCTGTACAAGTCTGTAGAAAGTACTCTGCTAAGGCCTCTTCTTTCCAGTATACTCCATTTGAAAATGAAGTTGAAATCTTCAAAAATCGTGAGGTGGTATTACATATTTTTCATCTTTCTTGCAACTGGAGTTTAAGAGGTATGAAACACAAGTGACACTGCCATAGAAAAAGTCACAAGAGCTTTGAGGAAGTGGCTGCTCTGTGATCGTCTCTAAATTGTAAAATAGACTATAAAGTGACTTTACGATTAAAGCTTCTGAATCCTACAGGCTAAATTCTACTAGCCATCAGGCTTTCCTCTGTTGGCAGGAATTTAATTTGATTTATTTATTTTTAGTAAATGTTTTATTAATTTTAATGAGAGATAAATAGCAGCAAGACAATTTTAAGACAGATTAGTAGGACAGTTACAATAATTAATACGTTGCATACCTGTGGCTTCATAGTAGTTACTCAGAGGACAAGATGAAGACATGATCTCTTGTCTAAGCAATATTAGTACAAACAATTCTTCTCACTGAACTAACAGACAGTAGCTGTATATCTATCCTAACTATTTTATATATATACTCAGTACAAAATGGTCCTTCATTTATATCCCCTTTTTTGTTTTGTTTTGTCAGAGAATGGTTGTTGCATTGCTATTAGAGAAGCTGTATTTTGAAAAGTCTTTAAAGAGCCTTTTCATACTTGATGCCAGATCAAATATTTTAGGTACTTGAATTCAGCAAAATAACCCAATATAATTCAATAGTCCACAATAGTAGTGGATTATTAGCAAAACTGGCAGATGTCAGCAGTTGTTGACTTGAGCCTTTTGCAGCTCAACATATTAATATGACATTACTTTTTATATCTTGTGGTAATACTTTTCTGCTGGATGGTTAAGACCAAGTTAAAACAAGAGCTACATAAGTAAAAAAGTAACTTGAGCTATCTGACAAGTTCTATCACCTCAGGATTTACCCTGAAACCATGTACAGCAGTTGGTAGATCTTTTCTCAGTGTTAGCCATCTGGATTAGTCACGGCCATTGCTTGACTAATTTGCTCTGTATGAAAGCCTGAGATATTTTTTTCTCTCAAAGTAACTCTCCTTAGGCACACTCTACATCATCGATCAGTTTCCTCTGTGACCCCATAATCTCCTTGATCAGAAAATTTGGGACACCCCAGAGTTACAAGATGTCACAGCACAGGTTCTCTTATGTCCTGAGTCCTCACTGACCTTGAAGGGCTAGAGCCTAAATATTGGCTATCCTGGTTGCCTTCCTTTTTCTCTAATTTTTTGTCTGCAAACTTTGGTCTTTAACTTTTTTAACTATCCAGAAAAGAATCATAATGATATTATTACCCTATGCCAGGGGCAGTTGAACTTAACATCACTATCTGTCTGAATATCAAATGCCTCAGACATTACATGGAACTGGTATTTTCCAATAACCTTGGATATTCTAAAATTTAAATCCCTATAGAATGTGAAAAACATTATACAGTTGTACACAGAAATTTAGAAATCAAACCATATGCAACATTGTAGCAGGACAAGACTATGACATTTTTTTCTTGTCTCTTGTTTTCTTTTGTTACATTTTTGTGCAAACATTTACTTTAAAGAGAGTATAACTATAATTAATATGACGTTAGAAGCAGTATTTTAATTGTATAGATTTAAGTTTTTCATACGATAGATGCCAAGTCTTTTGAAATAATAGATTAAACCAAGTTACTCTTCATTTAAAGAGATTAAAAAGAAAAGGTGATTATTTAAACTAAAATGAACCCTGTTGATGTAAACTTCTTGCTAGGGGGGATAGACATGAGAAACTAAAGCCTACAGGTATGCCTTGTTGAGGTTGAAGTTAACAAGTTATCTTAGCTTGTAGCATGGTTAAAAGAAGTTTTTTAGATGAGTTAATCAGAGTCTATCCTCCATAGGTTTGTGTGTTTTAGCAGGTAGGAGACAGATGTATGTTTTTAGAAAGAGTAGCAGGAAGAACTACTGATAACCTTAATCCACACTTTTTCAGACTAAATTGTGCATAATGACATAACCTTATGCATATCTATAATTTTATCAGAGGTAAATATTAAACTACCATGACAAAACTGACATTTAAATATGTTTTTCTGTAGATTTATTTATATGAGTCCAAGGACTTCATAATAGATTTTAGATTTAAGGAGAGGGAGAGGGAGGGGGAGAGAGAGAGAGAGAGTAAATAAACAAGACAGATGATAGCTGAAATGGGGTCTTTGACCTAAGGGACATTTGTCACCTCTAGAAACAGAGAAGTTCCTGGAAACACAATCTTCCTTGAATTCCCCATGGGGGAACACACAGATTTGCAAAGCCTTAATTTTACCGTAGTGGAACAAAATTCAGACTTGTGATTTAATGAGTAATGAGGTAACACATTTGCTACAATTTTAGCCACAAAATTCATAGTAATCAATAAGAATCTGATACATATTTTTCAAATTGAACAGGAAACATTATTAAGCATTACCTAAAATTGTGAAAGTGACTTTGGAATTTGGCATTAGGGTGTGGTTGGAAGGATTTGGAAAAGCATGATAGATATATCTTAAATGAAAAAGAACACAGGTTAGTATATATATGAGTGTTAAGGGCTCTGACTCTGAGGACTTGAAAATAACAGAAGAATTAAGGCTCAGAAAAAGCAGACTTGTATGAAGCAGAAATGATGAGGGTGAAACTGGGCATTCATACACTTCCATGTAAAGTACTGTACTCAGGTTTTGTCTTTCAGTTTATACTAAAATAAGAATTGAATGATTGAACTTTCTCCTATCACCTATATAGTCCTCTTCTATTGTGTTATCTATATTTTTCATGAATTATGAGATAGTTTGGTTTATGTCTTCTGCTCTGAGTAACTACTTTTAAGATAATATACAGTGCAATGACTACTGTTGGTCTTTTAATTGATTATGAATTTTTTCATAACTTCTGAGCACAATGGAACTATAGATGACTTAGGAACGTATTGGGCTGGATAGATAGCTCAGTAAAATAAGTGCCTTCATGGCAAGTGTAAGGTCCTGAGTTTAATCCCCAGTACTGAAAAAAATAATAGCAATATTAGGGGCTGGGGAGATGGCTCATTATAATAAGCACTTCCCTGGCAAGCTCAAGGGCCTCAGTACAATCCCTGGTTCTGCCAAAAAAAAAAAAAAGATAGTATCATTATATTAGTGACTTAGTGAAATTTTGTCTTAACATAAAAAGCAGGTAAGAGTAAAGCTTATTGTAAATTACTGGGTTATATATATATATATATATATATATATATATATATATTTACATATATATTCCATATATATATGGAATTTGCTTTAAGGAAGCATATTTCACAGAAAAAGGAGTGGTTACACAACTGTTTGCTTATGTCCAGCAGATCTGGAGTTCACAGCATTCGGTCATATTGAAGTGGCTTAGAGGCGAAGAAACAGCGCCACGGGTGGAAGAGGCAGATGGCTATACAAGAAGAGCACACCTTGAGGGTGCTGGCACTAGTGACAGAGGATGGGTCTGGAGCTGAGACAAGCAAGGGCCCTTGAGGAACAGTGGGCTAATCCTAGGTCTTTACATAGGAAGGATGTCCCATGTCACCTTGACTCTACTGAGAGCTACCATTCTATAGCATCTAGGTTCCACTTTTACACACTTGCTTCCACACAATAGAAGATGACACGACCATTTCCAACTTGCCCTATGATAGCTGCATTTCTAGTACTAAGGTTGAAATACATAGTATAAGAAAAGTAAAGCAAAATAACCTCACTAAGTTAAACATGGGATTTTCAACATATTAGCAGGTCTTTTCTAAGTATCTATAGAAATAATTGTATCAATTAAACAGTTAATTTATTATTCTTTTGCAAGGTTGGTTCAGTATTGGAAAATCAATGAACATAACACACCAAATCAACATGCCAAGGAGGAAATATTATATGATCATAACAGAAGGTGAAGAATCTATTTCAATTTTATTAGAATCCAATATTTACTCAAGATAAAAACTCCTGTCGACTGGGGAAAAGAATTCCAAATGGATAAGGACTGTGGATGAAGACAAACCAACCCATAGCCATACCACACTGAGGGCAAATCCCCATGCATTCCCTATAGTAAGGGCATGAGGTAAGAACATCATACTCAAAGATGTTGTGGAATAAAGTATTAAAAGTTCTTGCCATTTCAGTGACTCAACAAATGATCATTTGGGTGGGGAAAAATAGTTAATCTTATTACAGAAATAATTACTTACATAGAAAATTCTGAAAGGAATTCTATAAAAACTTCTCTAAGTGAAATAAATGTGATCTTCCAGTTTTAAAGCTGCACAATCTATATGTAAAACACAATTGCATTTTTATATAATAACAGCAAAATTGTGGAAATTGTAAAGCTTACCATTAAAAGCTCAATACTAACTATAATAACCTGTAAGTAAACTCAGAAATTGTGTGTACACATAAATTTGCTTACAAAATCCTTATTTTGAAAATTAAAAGTGCAAATGAAAGAAATCAATAAAGTTGTTGATTGCCAATAAAAGTTGTAACTGCTGTAAAGATTTGAAGTAAACTTAGTAAAGACGTAAACATGTCCCAAACTAAGTTTCAAGTTTAAGAACTTCACAACTCAATAGTAACAACAAGTAAAAATTTTAAAACTCCAAGAATCAAATTATAAAATATGAAAATAGCAAGATCAGATATTTCAATGAAGAGAACATATTGAATTTTCTTCAGAATTATCTGGATAGGGATGGGGAGACAGCTCAACGGTCTAAGCACCTGCCAGGCAAGCACAAGGACCCAGGTTCATTGCCTGCTACCACATACTGTTCCCAGCACACCATGGTGGCCACTGAGCCTGGGCAAGGTGGCACCTGCCTGTAATCCCAGTCTGGGGAGGCTGAAATAGGAGGATCGCTATGAGTGTTGCTGTGTAGTGAGACACTACGAAATAAATACAGATTTAAAAAAGTTACCTGGGTGATGTATATATTAGTATGCATTTCCATCAGTGGGATGAAATAAGCAAGGACAACTTTTATTAGCATATACGTGCAGGACATGTAAGTATACAGTCATTTGGGGCATGGATAAATATACATAGTACAGTGATTTTTTATCCCTACCCTTTTCTTTCCCACCCTCCCTCTTCATCAAATTCTCCTTTCCTTTTTTTCTTTCTTGTTGATTTTGTCCATCTTAGCTCATGTTTATGGCAGATAGTGTTTCACTCACTGAGATTATTAGGTGCCTGTGCATGGCTTATCTTTATTGTACTCATTTCCCCTTCCTCTTCTTATCAACTCTCACCCTTAGTCTGTTAGACCCCTTTCAAGTGAGAAGAAATCCATCTCTCTGTATCCTTATATTCATCCTTTATTAATTGTTCTTTTTATTTTTATACTTTACCTCACTCAAATGACAGCCTACTATATCTAAACTTGTGTGCCACTGGTTTATTTCATTTAGCACTATATTTTCCAGATACATTCATTTTCTTATAGATGTGTCAAATTTCTCTTTTAGGCCAAGTAGTATTCTATTATATCTAAATACCAATTTTCTTTCTTCATTCATCTTTTGATACATGTACAGGCTGCTTCCAGAATCTAGTCATTATGAATTCTATAAACTTTGGTATGTCCAGAGCACTGTAGTGTGATGTCTTAAGTTCTTTGGAAAGACACCTCAAAGGCAGATTGTTGGATCATTGGATTTGAGAAAACTGCAGGTCCTAAAAATGAGCTGTGGCAGATAAAAACAATCAGACCAGAAATATGGGATTGGGGAGCCACAGCTCCTAATCCTGCATAACCCAGGTTGCCACTTTTTCCAGCCTTTTAACAAGATCCTTCTAACATGAAATAGGAGTAGAGGAAATGGAAAGAGTGGTTAAGATTAGTTACTGGTTAAGGGCTCTAGGGGCTAACCTTTGGCCTTCCTGACCTTTATGTTTACAATTATTTCAGATGTATCTCTGCTTCTTACACTGCTTCAGCAGCTTCCTGCTAGGACTAAGGTGCTGTGTCCAGTTCCTTTTAGACTGTTTTCCCAAGACTTCCTGGAGAGCAAACATTTATGTGGCTCCACTAGGCTCCAAGTCCCATAAGGTTACTATAGGTTATACACTGTAAAGTAAACTACTAAATGTCCTTCTCCACAGGGGTTGGCTGGGTCATATGGAATTTCTAATTTTAGCTCTTTGAGAAACGTCCATACTAATAGCCACAATTTAAAAGAGGAGACATTTAGTTTGGCTCATGATCTTGAGGGAGTTAGTCAATGGTAGAAAGCATCCAAGGCAGAGGGGCATGGAGGAGGAAAAGCACCCAACCTTCACATCCAGCAAGAAGAAAAAGGGAAGCCATGGAAAAATAATTATATAGCTTTGAGTGTATAGGTTTTTTTTTT
>NDGM011173549.1:0-11226 GCA_002564305.1 Octomys mimax | reverse complement strand
GTGAGCTAAATAAACCTTTCCTTCCTTCATTTTAAGTGTCGGGTATTTGTCCCAGCAATGAGAAAAGAGTAACTAAGACACCAGGCATGTGCTTAGACCGCTGAGCTATCTCCCCTGCCCTGCTAGACATATTTTTATACCAACATATCTACATTCATGATTCGCGCAGCATGTTTTAGTAAAAAAATTCCGGGACAATAACATTGTGTCATTCCTTCACCTGATTTCCTAGGGTAGAATGTTTAGGATGCTTTCGGTTTTTTAAACTGTTAAAAGAAAAATGATGACTTTATAGATATCTAGCATTTGGGTTACTGCAGCAGATACTTGCTTGGAATAAAATTTTGCTAGAAAATTCAGGCTTTTTTTTCGGTGACACTTTCTAGAATTCTTGGCAGTTCCCTTAAACCACTGACTCCATTTAGTTGTATTATTTTTCATTATGCAAAAATGTTGTTTTAATGTATATATCTTATAATTGTAGTCCTACAAAAATATTTAAAATTTACATTAATTAAGGGTTTTTGTTCTTGGAATTTTTTGTTGTTGCTCTTTTTTTTTTTTACTTTTATGAGCATTGCATTGCCCATTTAAATCTCTTCCTGTTTTCTGTTGTCCTGTCACATTTTTCTTTTTGTTCTCTCCTGTGTTCTAAGATAGAAGCATGTTTTATTTTTCTGTTGTTTCTAATTTCAAATACAATATATCATACTTGGAATATAGAAGTGTGTAGAAAGGAAAAGTACAGTTTCCTTTGGAAATGGAAGATAACTATTATTAAGTGTTTGGTGTCTATTATTCAAGATTTGCCAGTGGCTCTTAAAATTTAGCCTTCTTTGGATCCCTCGGGTGTGTCCTGGCCCAAATATGCTTTAACCCCTCCCAAATTCAAAGATAAAACTGGATCCCCACCGCAATGGTTGAAGAGCTGAGCCCTTTTGGAGGTAAGGGGGGCCTGAGAGCGTGGCCCTCATCAATGGGATTAGTGCCCTTAGAAGGGGCACAGGGTTTGTGGTTATCTCTTCCTTCCTGCGAGGATCGGCAAGAAATGCCACCTGTGAAGCCCAAAGCAAGATGCTGAATGTGCTATGACTTGGTTCTTGGATTTCCTCATCACGAGGCCTGTGAGAAATACATTTCTATTTCTGGATTTCCCCATCTAAGATATTTTAGTAGCCCAAATGGATGAACACAGAGGATGTGTTAGTACACAGGTCCCTAAGTTGCATCGTTACTGTCTGTGATTTAGTGTTTTTGGGGTGAAGCCTGAAAATATCCATTTCTGCCAGTTCCCCGGATTACTGTGGATGCTGCTGAGCTGGGCAGCAATTCCGAGGACTACCGTTATAGGCACATAATCAACCCATACTGCCATCAACTTTCTACATTTCACCAACTTATCATCAATATTATTTCAGGTACTGTAGCTCTGATGCACACTGGCGTTCGGTATCGTCTTAAAATTCCCTTGTGCTGACAGAGCCTCGTTTATTTGATGTTATAGAAATTTAAGTTGCTAGCCACTTAAGGTGTTTAAAAAATTGTTATGATAGCAACGGGTCACCATATCCTGGGTGCTCTTTGTACACTTGTGTGGGTCGTTTCATAAGACCATTTCTTAGAAACAGGATTGCTTGTAAATGGCAGGCAGACATAAAATGTTGACATATTTCATTGCTTTCTAGAAAGATTATACGAAAATGACATCTGCTTACTGGATATTAGAGCTCCTGTCTGCTCAGAGCCTGGCGGAAGACGCCGTGTGATCAGGCTTTACTGGAAATGGGAGATGGAACTGTATTTCTTTTCTATTTAATTTTAATTCTTTTGTTATCTGTGATGTTTCACATTTTAAATGTTTATTGACCATGGACATTTTTACTTGTGGCCATCATCTTTATCCGTTTTTCATTTTTACTGTTTTTATAAAGGCCAGTTATTTCATCATAAATATTCAGCCTTTACAATACAGATTGTAAATATTTTTACATTCTACTGTATATTTTTGCCCATTTCGTGTGGCAAGAAAGTTAATTCACGATGTGTTTTGTGTATATATCTTTCTTTTATGTTATTTTTCCCTCTAATTTTATGTTTTAGACAAATATTTTCCAATCTGATGTCATTCTTTCATCCATTCAGTGGGTATTTTTGCTTAGCGATGACACACTAGAAACTTTTTCAGGCACTAGAGATTAACAGTTAAAAATCCTGTTAAGGGCTGGCCAAATAGCTCAATGGATTAAAGCACCTGCTTTAGCAGATGCAGGGGTCAGGGATTCAATCCCTGGGCCTGCCATGCTGACCCTGTTCCAGGGGCAAGCTGAGATGGCTATTGAGACTGGGTGTGGTGGCACAGGCCTGTAATCCCAGCTCTTGGGAGGCTGTAAACAGGAAAATCACTACGAGTCTGATCTATGCAGTGAGACTCTGAACATCTTGTAGACCCTTCCCTAAAATACAAAAAACAAACAAACACAAAAACAATAACAAAAAAGTGTTAAGAGACAAGACAGTAATACAATTATTAATAAAGAACTGATAGAATATCAATTAGAAGCTAACAAGGGCTGTGGAAGGAAAAAAAAGCCAGGAAGGAAGAAATGAAGATTTACTTAGATTTTCTTTTGCTTCTTTCATAAACTCATTTTTCAAAATTTCCTGCATTTACAGATGGTAGAAGACTTGAAGTATGGTTGAAACCTTTTTTACGTATTGATTTTGTTGTTACCTTCCTGTGTATCTGAAATATTAGTTTTGGGGCCCACTAAGTACTTCTATATTCGGGTCTGTTTTCCTTCTTTTTATTCTCTTCCATCGATTTATTTCTGTTACAGTCTCAGCATACATGAATGAATGCAACCACGATGTCTTATTGCTCTTTTATATTTTATTTTTTAATACTGCAGCGTCTCCCTCCTTATCATTCTTTTTCAATATTTTTTTGGCTATTCCCATATGCCTATAAGGGCAGATGAATTTTGGAATCATGTTGTCAGATTCCACATAAAATCACTTTCAAATTTTATTTAATAATATTAAATTTGTAGATTAATGCTCAAGGAATTAAAATCAATACAGTATTGAGTTGCCGATCTTGAAACATGGCTTGTATAATGATGTATTTTGTTATCTTTATTTCCCCTATCAAAATGTTGAGACTATTTCTCATGTGGAACATGTGCGTTTTGCTCTACAGTGATTCCCACGTCTGAAGTTCCCACTGGGCGCTGAAGACTGGGTAACGCTGACTTGCTGTTGAGCAGTGTGCTCATTTGTAGAGTTAAGATAAAATGGGAACTGAGGCAACACTAAAAAGTGCAGCTTAACGGCACTGTGCCTGCCTGGCAAGCGCAAGGTTGTGAGTTCAATTCCCAGCGCTGGAGGGATAAAACAGGTAAGTGCTTCACAGAGGTGGCATGAAAATGAAATGGACCAAAGATAGTTGAGGGTGCGTTAATGTGAATATGGGTCCTATTCTGTATTCTTGAGAATTTTAGTTGTACCAGCAATGAAACCCTATAAAAGCCGTATCTGGCTTTCCCAGTGCTGGGTACAGAGTCCAGTGTCTCATGCACATAAGACAAGAGCTGTATCTGCAGCTCTTAGTAATTTCAAATTAGGTTTATCTTTCTCATTTTTGCTTTGCCTCTAGAAAGAGCGGCCTAAATTTGTGCTCCAATAGGTGGTAAGATTTCCTGTGTTGTCAGTTCAGTTCTTTGTCACCGTTTAATGTTTTAATTTCATAAATCTTTTCTGAATTAATTTTTCAAGTCTCTCAGCTTTTTCTTTTCTCTCTCAGTCAATTGCCTCGTTTCCCCCCCTTATTTTACAGAGCCCGCGTTTTCTGTGATTTCCTTGAGAGTGAAAAGCAGATGGTATCTAAAATTTCCTTAGCATCTTTTCCCGTGAAAACATGATCTTCTTCTGCTTGTGGAATGTTATGTTTAAACCCTTCTTCAAAGTTACAGGCTCTTTTCACAGCCTCTTGTGTTGGTGGAGGTCATGTTTGTTCTCTTTTAAATTTATTTTCGGACGTGAGGCGGACAGCCACTTCTGGACTTGTTATTTGCCTCTACACAGCACAGCAACCTCTTCTAGAGCTTTATTCTCTTTGCTTTTATGCCACAGGGTCCTTATCTGCAGTCTTATGAGGTTACTGTACAATGAAGGGAGAAAAATTTTTATGGACTTGGTCCACTGGCTAATGCTTGGTGTTGACACCTAGGGATTGTCATGATTGTTGTTTATGTGGCATCTCATGAGTACATCGAGGACATCAGCACGCCTAGGAAACCATGACCTCAAGAAAGTGTGAAGGGATGTGGAACTAAAGCAATGGATCAGTACCTTTCCCAGGATAAAACTCTGGAGCTGGGTCCATTTGGTGGGTATTGGCATAAGCGAGGTACTTGAGTGAAATCCTTTTTTTTTTTCTTTTTCCTTTTCTGGGGGAAGGCTACTATGGATTGATCTTAGGGCCTTTACACTGAACTACATCTCTAGCCCTTTTTTAATTTTTTTATTTAGAAGCAGGGTCTCACTAAGTTGCTAAGTTGCCCAGCATGGGCTCAAACTTGTGCTTTTCCTTCCTTAGTCTCCCAGAGTGCTAGGGTTTCAGGACTGCGTCTCCATGACCATCTTCTCGGGTCCAGTGTTGATGCTGCTGGTTGCTGACTTGGGGCTGTGCCTGACTTTAGGGTTCTATCCAAGTTTCTATAAGTGTTAGGAGATTCTCTTGATACCTCAGAAATTGCCCATTGGTACCGGCCAGGGAGGGAAGCTGGCCCATGGCTCCTGCTTCTGTGTCCTCCATCTGTAGTGCGTATGAACTACATCTTTCTGAGTAATGATGACTATGTGGTGCCCTTTTGGATTTGGGACAGCATAGAGCTACCTGGTTTGAGTTTCTGTCTTGTCCAAGTCCATCTATGCAGGCCAGTGCCGCTGTGTACATCATCCATCCACAAGGAGGCAGGGCATACATTAGCCATAGTGCACAGTTCCGTTTTTCCTAAAAGTCCCTGCTCATGGATGCCATCACTCCACCTTCTCAAGCAGTTCTGGACTTGGGGTGATTCTCCTGTTTTCGGCCTCCCCAGAGCTGGGGTTACAGGTGTGTGTCACCAAACCTGGACTTGTTCGCCGGCTCAGTGTGCACCCCATGGGCAGGTCTGATGCAGCATACAGGACTGGGAATTGAACCCTGGTCCTTGCAGTTGCCAAAGCAGGCACTTAGTCCACTGAGCCTTCTCACTGACCCTAAAGGTCCTTTCTGTGAGTAACTTTAGCTCCATCTCTGTGGCTGCCTTGATGTTCTGAATTGATGCAAAACATTCACCTCTTATGATCATTTTGACTTTGGCAAAGATCTGGTGAATAAAGTGGATGAGTCCACACCACCACGGCTGTATGAGCCAGGCTTTCTCTGTCCTTGGGTGGCACTTGGCAGCAGGATTCACTGTATTTTCTTATTTTTAAGATCTATTTATTTATTTGCCACAGGGTCTCACTCATAGTGATCCTCCTGTCTCAGCCTCACCAGTGCTGGGATTACAGGTGTGTGCCACTATGCCTGGCTTCAGTGGCTGCCGCAGTGCAAGACTGGCAAAGTGTACCTTACTGGGTTCAAAGCCGGGTCCTTGCGCTTGCCACGCAGGCACTTAGACCGCCAAGCCATCTCCCCAGACAATTCACTTTATGTTTGATCATGCTTCATAAAGACAAATGTGAAAGAAGACTTCTAGAACTGCTTCTGAAAGTGGCAAGTATGATGGAGTAAGAGTGTTCCCAGCGTGGGGGAGAGTTTTGAGGGAGTTAAAGGCGACGTATCTATTGCTGCAACATGATTTTGAAATATAAGCCTTCACTGTATGTCTCGGCGACTCCTCATGCAGATTTACTAATCAGGTACTAGTTAGGAGACTGGAATTTCTGTCACCACAAGAACCCCGCGCGGTGTCCTTTCAGATCCACCCACCTCCCTGTGACCATCCTCCAGCCCAACTCTAACTCTTCGCAAGGACTCATCTGTCTCATTCTGTAATTGGGTCATTTCAAAAATGTCACAGAGCTGGAGTAACAGTGTGATTTTGACCTAGGGTTTGTATTATTATTTTTAATATTATTTAACATGTATGAATTGCATCTACCAATTGAGTTCATTGTTACATTGGCAATTCTGGATACAGCATGCACCAATCAAATCCAGCCTTCTTGTCCCCACTCCATCCCACCAATCTACAGTAATATATATGCTACTTTCAAGCGAGCTTGTTTTGGTTTTCTTATAGCATTGCACACGTGGTGTTTGTCTTTCTATGTCTGTCTCATTTTACTTAACGGGATGTCCTTTAGTTCCATCGCTTTTGTTTTAAAGGATGAGATTTTTGTTATTGATTACAACATGGGCTTTTCTCACTTCACATAATCCCCTAGAGAGCCATCTAAGTCATGGATGTATCAGGAATTGTTGCTCTTCCCTGTGCTGCGTATTATTCCAGGGCGTGATTGTAGCCCAATTGGTTTAGCTGCCCATCTGTCGAATGAGTCCTGCTCTGTTTCCAAATAAGGCTGCTATGAAAGTTCACAGATAGTTTTTGTGCAGACGTGTGTTTCCATTGCTCTGGCATAAATGCAAATAATGCAGCTGATAGGTCAAGAAATAATTGCATGTTTAGCTTCCTAACATACTACTGGAAAATCACTACTTAAAGTTGTAGACATTTGGGTAGATATATAGTGATATTTCACTGTGGATTTACCTAGCCTGTTCCTAACGGCTCAGGATGTCTTTCCTGTGTAGATCTGCCATTTGTTTATCTTCTTTGGTGTCTTCATGTTTATTTGGATTGTCCCATTTTCCATGTTGAATTTTGATGTTTATTCTAGAACTCCTTCCTTTTTGGATATGTGAATTGTAAATATTTTCTTCTAGCTTTTAGTTTTTAACTTTTTTATCCTCCTAATAGGTTCTTTTGCAGAGCGAAAGATTTTAATTTAGAGGAAGTAAATTTTCTTTTATGGATCATTCTTTTTGTGTCATATCTAAAAATTCTTTGCCTAGCATAAATCCCAAAGACTTCCTCCTATGAAATTTTATGTTCCATGTGTCAACTTGTGTTCCATTTGAATTAACTTTCTTTTAAAGCTTGAGGCGTATGTCTGTTGTCCTTTTATTGTCTATGTAAATTTTCCAGTTTCTCCAGCATCATTTGTTGAAAAGGCTGCAGGTCCCCCTTTGAGCTGCTTCTACACTTTTCTTAAATCACTTGGACATATTTTCAGGGATCTGTTTCTGGGTCCTGTTTTCTGTTCCATTCATTTATGTGTTTACCTGTCTGTCAGCATCACTCCATCTTAGTTACTGTGGCTATATAGTAAGGCTTAACATGAATGACTCCTCTCACTTCATTTTTCTTTTCTTGAGATTGTTTTAAATATTCTAGGGCCTGTTCCTGCCACATAAATTTTAAAATGCATTTGTCTGCTTCTACAAAAACCTTGTGTAGATTTTTAAAGGAATCCATTACTTCAATAGATCAATTTGAGATCTGTCATCTGTACTGTTTGGATTCTTGCAGCCCCTGAACATGGTATTGTGTGTATCTCTTGATTTTGCCTTTCTTTGATTATTCTTACTAACATTTTGTAATTTTCAAGATAGAGATCTTGTACATGCTCTTCTAAGTTTATCACTAAACTCATTCCATTGCTAAACTTATTCTGGCTTGGAGGCAGTAAATTTTCTTTTATGGCTCATTCTTTATGTGTCATACCTAAAAATTATTGGCCTAGCATAAAGTTCTTCATCATTAAACTTAGGTTTTGTTTTCTCATAGAAGTTGTAGATTATATTGTATACTTAATGCTGGTTTCTACCTGTTCATTGTCAGTATGTAGAAGTACAGTGCTGTGTGTTTATCGTGTATATCCTGCAATGTTGCTGACATACTTGTTCACTCTAGATATTCCAGTGGGCTAGGAACCTGTCAACACACATGTCGTCTGCAAATAAGAACAGTTTTATTTCTTCCTTCTTATTTCTTATCATTTTTATTTGTTTTCCTTGCCTTATTGCAGTAGCTAGATCTTCTAGTACTATATTTATTTTATTGATTTATTATTATTTTTAAATATGTTTACTATAGGGTCTTCAGGGTCTCACTATGTAGATCAGACTCATAGTGATTCTCTTGTTTTCAGTCTCCAAGAACTGGGATTACAGGCAAATGCCACCATGCCCAGTCTCAATCGCTGTCTCAGCATGCCCCAGGGGCAGGGCCGATACAGCTGTCCTTGTGTCTGGTGCTTTAGTCTGCTGAGCTGTCTGGCTGGCCCTTCTAGCACTATATTTAATAACAGACTGTTGAAGCTGGCCAGATAGCTCGGCAGACGAAAGTGCCTGCTTAGGCAGAGAGCAGTAGCAGGGGTTCAATCCCCAGCATGCCGTGTTGGCCCCGCCTGCGGGCCTCGCTGAGATGGTGATTGAGAATGGGTGTGGCTCCCAGAGCTTGGGAGACTGAAAACAGGAGGCTCTCTAGGAATCTGATCTATGTAGTGAGACCCTGTAGACCCTGTACTGAATAAAAAAAAAAAAGAGACTGTTGAGACTGAACCTTCTCCCCTTGTTTTTAATATTAGTAAAAAAGCATGTAGTCTTTGATCATCAAGGTTATGATGGTTAGAGGGCTTTCTTTTATACATGGTTTTCATCAGGTAGATGTCTTTATCTTCTGTTCATTACTGGCTGAAAATTATTATCATCCGTGTTGTGGAATTTTGTAGAATGGATTACATAATTTTTTCTCTGGTGGCCTGTTGATATGGTGGATTATGTTGATGAATTTTTAATTAGTTTTTCATATTTGGGATAACTTTCCACTTGGTCACAGTATATAGCTCTTTTTATGCATTACTGGATTTGCTTATATTTAGCTAAGGGTTTTGTCTCTGTATCTAAGTTATTTTTCTGTGTATCATTTTGCTTATTGTGTTCATCTGGAATTTTTCCATGCTTCTTACTACTATTGATTTTTAGTTTGGTTCTGTGGTAGCCAGAGAAAATAGCTTGTGTGATCTTAATTCTGTTAAAATCGTGGTGATTTATTTTATGCCCCATGGCATGATCTGTCTTGAATGTTCCACCATGCTTGAAAACAATATGGGAGCATTTCATATATGTGAGTGTGATGTCTGGCTGTCCCCTCAAAGCCCCATGTAATCATGGGGTGGACTTCTAGAGTTTGTGATTAATTCATGATCCACTGGGATTATGGGTGTGAGTGCTGCTGGGATTATGGGTGTGAGTGCTNCTGGGATTATGGGTGTGAGTGCTGCTGGGATTATGGGTGTGAGTGCTACACCCAGCCTGGGGCAGATAGCCTGAGTGCAATGTACGGGAGACAGACTTGCTCTCGGTAGCCACCGTGGCTTGCTCTCTGTAGCCATCGTGGCTGCCGCTCCTGCCCTTTCACTTTTGCTCTTGTTCTTTGCTGCCACCATGAATGGCTACTCTGTGCCGCCATGTGCCACTCTGCTTTGGAGCCAGCAGAGTATGGACTGAAACTTCCACTGACTGTGAGCTAAGTAAACCTCTCCTTCCTTCATTGTGGGTATTTGTCCCAGGCACGAGAGAACAGTAACTGAGCCAGCCAGCTAGACCCTACGGATTGGTTTTGTGGCTCATAACTGAAATTCCTTTGATGATTTTCTTCTGTTTGCTGACTGTTGGCTGTTAGTGCTCCCAACTCTGATTATGGATGTGTCTACTCCTTTAAGCATTCTCCATCTTCCTGCCTTCTTTTCTGGCTCGGTTGTTTAGTGAGTACACATTTATAATCATTCATTCCTGTATTTTTGTATTTCTAATACAGTGTCCTGCATATAATATAGGCTCTCAGTAAATATGCCCAGAATGATTTCGTAAAGTAAAATTAAATAAGTACATAAAGGAAAGATAGAAAATATTTCACTTTCTCAAGCTATGCTTTTTCGCTCAGGTATATAAATTATGCATCGTACTGTTTTCAATTAAACTTTCTTAGTTCCTCATTTATGTCTTCTTAGCATTGATCTGAACATTTTTAAATATAAAAAGGAGCAAAACTTAGCAGAAAAATCATGGATTTTCCAGTGAAAGAGGTTTTCTTGAACTAGAAGCGGTGTGACCCATCAGATAATTTAGCCTCTTTAATTTGCAGCTTCCTCATTTGGAAAATGAAAGAGACGGCACTCTATTCATTAGGAAACTGTTGGCGGTCAGCGATGGATCGGCCAGCTTCCACAACACTAAAGTGGGTTTCTCTAATGAACGCCTCAGAGGGAACTGGTTTCAGGTGTGGCTTAGTGCTGTCCAGAGATGTCTTATTGGTGATGTTTGTGATTCATAATTGTTGCATTCATTGTTGGGAATTGATTAGATGTAATCTTCTTGATCCGCCTGTTCCTCCCACCCCCTTACTCAGCGGATGTTTTGTCTCTGGGGAATCTAGCTGATGTCTTTCCCAGTCTCTGGGTTTCCTTTCCCCACAGTAGCAACAGCGACTTTCCTCATTCTGGACCCCTCCGGTTCTCCTCTTGCTGTCACAGTGTACCCCGGAAGTGAAGCCATCTCTTTGCTTAGGGATCATAGACACTTTTTTTCCCCCAGAGGCACTCTGGACCGTCTGGTTATCCCTGGCCTTTCACCAGATTACAAGGTTTTCTCTGAAGCAATCGCTATGGCCTGTAAAGCAGAGATGGAGTGAAGTCAGTCCCACTTCTAACCGGGAAGTGGAGTTGGAGGCGGCAAACCATGAGCTTCTGTCGCCGTTGGCAGTCTTTGAAGGGTACTCTGCAGATGAGAAGCATAATGCAGGCAACATCTGAACGGTGCCTCATAGTTACACGTCAAAAAACCTTTTGCTATTATAACGAGGGTGATTATCGGTAGGGTTTAGCAATATGAGTGAGTGTCTCCTGAAAATTGTCAGAAGGACATTGTTGCAGAGATGTCTGCAAATTAAGTTGAGGTGTGATCAACTTTTAATAAAAATGACATTAATTTTTCAAGTCTAGGGAGCTCTTTTTTATTTTAAAGGGAATAGAAAAGTAATAGACAAGACATTAGGAGCGATGCACAATTTAAAAAAAAAAAACCCACAAGATGATGGACATTCAACAGTGGCTGTTATATTAATTGCACATTGCTGTCTTTTTCTTTCTTTCTTTCTTTTTTTCTTTCTT
>NDGM011173543.1:0-10282 GCA_002564305.1 Octomys mimax | reverse complement strand
TTTCACCAAATGAAAAGGCATTGAGTGTAGGTGTATTTGTAAAGTGCCAAATTGTGAGACTGGTCCCATGGAACCTTTATTTACTCTCTGTTTTGTTCACTGAAGATTCTGTTCCAGCTAAATATTTGCTAAAACATTGTGGTGACCTTTTTGTGTTTTAATAGGTGAAATATTGTTTTTACCATTTACAACACTGAAAAAGATTATATTTCTGCAATATTATAAGGAGTAATTTTTAGCTTATCTGGGTGAAAAATAAAATATTTAGCTCTATACCTAATATCTGTACCCTTGACTACAGCAGTAAAACTAGGAACAAACCATTGTAATACCTACATGCTTTAGAAGAGCATATGGCCTCTGAACATTCTCTCTCTCTTTTTTTGTATTTTAGGGAAGGATCTACAGGGTGTTCAGGCTCTCAGTACGTAGATCAGACTTGTAGTGATTCTCCTGTTTACAGCCTCCCAAGAGCTGGGATTATGGGCCTGCGCCATCATGCCTAGTCTCAAATGCATCTCAGTATACCCTAGGGGTGGGGCCGGCATGGCAGGCCTGGGGATGGAACGCCTGGCCCCTGCACCTGCTTGCGGGTGCTTTGATCCGCTGAGCTATTTGACCGGCCCTGAACATTCTCAATGGTAACAGTGTGACTGGGACATTTATTTGGAGGATCAAAAGATTTTGTAATATTTCTATGATGTTTCTTGATCCATATAGCTTTGTTCTATCACTGATTTTAATATTGCTTGTATATTGGTGAAAAGCCTAAGGAATAATAATCTAATGAACAAACTAAACCATCATCCTTATCATCATTATTTTCTGAAATAATTTTCCTTGTATGTTACCAAAATATGTATGCAACAAGGCCTAAAATATCTGCATCAATGTGCCAGATCAGACTTTGGCCATGGGGAAGACTCTGTACATAGACCGACTTCCACCAAAGCCTCTCGGTGCATCTCTCATTGCTCTTTCCCACAGGCTATTCTTCCCGCACCAACTTGTGTAGTTATTGGTCTCTGATGATATAATATACATATTTACCTTTACTTGCCCCCTATGACCTGCCTAGAATATCTCCCTGACCCTCCCTGGCTGTCTGTGATCTACCATATAAGTCCTGACCAGACCTAGAACAAGATAAAGCTTAGCTGTGTATCTATGATTATGATTTGCTCAGCTTTGTCCTACTGCACCCTTTTTCAAACTTCTGACACATCTATACTTGTGGAATTTACAAAGCCCCTCTGTGAGCCCAAGTTGTCTAGTCACAGCTGAATTGCTAGTTTCTGTCATGTAATTCTATATACCTTTAGTCTCTATATCAGTGCTATATGGATAACAGTCAGTCATCAGTTAATGGGATGTGATGCCTGAAATATGCAGCAAAAGTTGGAGTTTGGAGAGCTACATTCCTTGAAATTTCCTTAAGCTTCCTGTACAGATGGTCCTAACTTCTAACTTTGCTCTCCTTTTTAGAAGGGCCACCTACTCTCTGAATTGGTCCCCTTTTCAAATTCCTCTACATGCTCTCTGTACATGAGGTGCTGAAGTAGTGTGGCTATTGGCCTGTGGGCTTAACTCACTCCCTTATTTAATCCTGACAACAACCACAAGAGGTAGGTAGTTACCATTATTATCCTTCTTTGGAGAGAAGGAAACAGAGGCATGAAGTTAAGTAACCTAATGTCACACTCGTTAAGTAAACATGGCAGGATTTTCTGGTTCCTAGATCTGTGAATTTGGCATCTAAGCTACAAAGCCTTACTTGAGGCCCAGATCACATCCATTAGATAATCCTGGAAAAATCTGAGTTTTGTGAATCAGAAAATTCAAGCAAATGGAGAACACTGTCAGTCCAATAGCAATTTCCCTTACTTTCATTGTGCTACCAAGAATATTGGGATAGTTTCTTGATGGAAGAACTAAATGAATGGGAAGTAAGCATAGTTTCTGAAGGTTACATAATACTGGACTGCTGAATTATCTATGTCATTAGGGTCAAATCCAGTCTAAAAGCAAATGTGGATCCAGGATATGAATTCAGCTAAATAAAGGACAGTGGTCAGAATTCTGCTATTTCCCCTTACTGGTTATAATATATTATATTGGTTATGTTGGCTATATTATATTATATTGGTGTGTTACTTGACTTCTCTTATCTGATACTTAGTACATAAAAAGTGTTAGCTGTTCTTTTTGTACCACAGTGTTTTCCTAGTTATGGATTCTTCCTCATGACAAAGCACAGTGGAACAAGCTTTTACATCTGTTAGAAAGCTGCCCGCCTCTTTCTCTTTCATTGGATTAAATAAACATGTCTGTAAATATGAGAGAGAGTAGTGATAGTGAAATAATGAATACCCTAGCAGTCTAGGTGATCAGGGTGACTTGTTTTCCTTGTTAATGGAAGAATGAATTAGAAGAAAAGGGAGTGAGTCACTCTGGCAATGAAATCCTACCAATTTATGATTTAATTTATTATTTTATGACTCTTGCTTGTTTCCTGTTATTCATTTCTTATTCACTGCAGGAACAAACAGTTACTTTTTGGCTTTTTTCCTTTCATAGCTGAGATATCCACTTCAAAGCACTTAGTCAAACCTTCACCTATCTTATCCTGACCTCAAACGCCAAACAATCAAACTTTCTAAGTTGTGTAGAAGTTTTGGACATACAAAAATGTTGGCATGTACTTTCTCTTTCAGAATTACTTCCTGTAAAACAGTTAGCATGGGGCTGCTGCAGAGTAGAAAGGCATGAAGGATATTTGTGGCATTACCACTTTCCCTCTCTTAAAATAATGTTGAATGGAGAACCTCAAAAGTAAATATTCTCAAATTCTTTATAATTATACAATTTAGGAACTTGGGAAAAAAACTCGCATGATGATAAAACAAAAATTTTAGGACTTATTCTTAATGATCCATTTTAAAAGGGATTTTGATATTAAAATAAGCAAACAATAATTTTTGGGGGGAATGCTAATGTAGTTTTTGAGGTATTTGAACACAAAGTCTCTTTCATTTTGTGCTGTGACCCGGGACTACTTAAAGACTTTCCAACTGTACACACTTGTTCTTACATGCACCTTCTAGCAACACATTTTATTAGCCTTGGAAACAAAGACAATTCTATAGTGATTAATTCAGATGTGTGTAGTTCTTTGTTACTTAGAGACCACTGGAAGGTCTGCATTCCCTCCCCCTTTAATAATCCAGGCACATGCTTATTTAGGAATGTGGGACATCGGTGTCTTCCTCCAGTATACTTGAGGAGCTCTGGGTACTTTTCTATGTGTCACAACTATATTGTGATTCTCTCTTTTTCTTTCACTTAGTAGACCACACACATAACAACTTTTCTTTGTTAGTTCTGTTTCTTAGTAGCTGACTCTCCTTGCTACTACTTCTCACTCTGACCAATTTCAAACTATGAAATGATTGAAACATTTCAAACTATGGACGAGGGCCTTTTTCTCAAATCTCACTTAACAGAAAACTGGCTTGTAAATAATGTCAGGGAATTAGAATGCAGGAAGATTTTAGGGCCAGCCAAATAGCTCAGAGGATTAAAGTGCCTGCAAACAGTCTCAAGGGCCTGAGGGCTCGATCCCCAGGCCTGCCGAGCTGGCCCTGCCCCTGGGGTATGCTGAGCCAGCAATTGAGACTGGGCATGGTGATGTGACTGTAATCCCAGCTCTTGGGAGGCTGTAAACAGGCGGATCACCATGAGTCTGATCTAGTAGTGAGACCCTGAGTACCCTGTAGACCTTTCTCTAAAATATAGGGGGAAAAAAACACAATGCAGTTAGAGTTAAACTTGGCATCAGGTACATTGTGCTTTTGATTCACTGACCCGGCCCTTTTACAAGGTGGCCTACTCTCCTGATTCTTCTTGCCTCTTGGCCTGCAGCCAGGTTGCAAATGTCCACTTATGCCTGCTCTGTAACAGTCATTATTTTTATATCCCCTCTTCAAAGCCCTTTGCAAATGCTGAACTTTTGTAAACTTTGCTAAATGTACCCCCAAGCAAAACAAAGACATTGTTCTACCTTATTCTACAGAATCAATTGCTCAGTGCATGGAAATGTTCATGTGTGGTTTCTCCACAAGTTCATCCTCCAGTGCATGGTAATCTGTCACTGGCTTAGCTACAATGGCTCCTCTAAGTAGTGTCTCTGAGAAAGGAAAAGGCTGTTTTTAACTTCTTATTTTTCAGGGTTCAAACGGTTTTAAACCCAGGGTATGGGTTCAAACCCAGCACTTTTGTATCCTGATCCAAGGTCTAACTCCAAAGATTTTGTGGACTTTTGTACCTGGCAGTAGGTGGGTTTTTTGTGTTAGAAAAACACTACCACCATCACCACTACCAATCAAGTTTTCTCCTCAAATATTCTTTTTCTTATGTATTTAGTACAGGGTCCATAGTGTCTTAAAACACAGCTCAGACTCATAGTGATTCTTCTGTTTTCAGCCTCCCAAGTGCTAGGATTACAGGCATGCCACCATGCCCAGTTTTCTCCTCAAATATTCTTAAACCCTGTATTCCACATGCAAATGCTAATTTTAAACTTATTCATGCACTTCTGACTTAACTCTTTACTAATTAACCTGTTGAAAGCGGGTGACATTCTTAGCTATCATCAGGATTTTTTTAATGTGTTGCTTGAAAAATATCAATGTTATCTCAAGAAAGACTATTTAGTGACTTCATTCTAAACTTCTGGGTTTATTTTCTTAGTCAAATATTTGTATTTATTAGGATACTGATAAGAATCCTATACTCTCCAAAACACCAAAATGATTTGGATATAAATCCCACTCTTAAAAATTTTATATAAGCTTTTTCCATGCATTGACAGACATATAAAGTAGAAAGCACGGTGGGTCCAAGTGATCTGGAGAAAGAATGCACTTATATTACTTGATATGCAAACTATATAGTTCTTCTAATTGATACTTGCTACTAGGTACTGAGGGCACTGATGTTTAGCTGCACAGCTTTGGATACTGACAGACTTGGTTTCAAATCATGCCCCTGAACTTGGAATTCATTTACTGAAGTACACTAACACTTAGAGAACTTCATTGCCCTTAGTTATGCAGTGATGGAGTTGCTACCTTAGATGGTAGTGGGAAGATTAAATGAGATATAATATGTATCATACAGTATATTTGGCATATAGGAGGTATCTATAGGGTCTCGTCCATTCTCCCATTGCTTCAATTGACCAAATAGATTTGAATCCGCTACTATGTAAATGCTAACTGCGTAGCTCATAGAAGAAGGCAGGCTCATCTTCTAATTAGAGTCTTTAAAGACTTCTTAAAATTTTTGAAGTCTATCTTCCTTGAGTACTTTGTATAAAATAGCAGCATGGTATCCTAGCCTCTCCTCTAGCTAATTATCTTAACACTTAATTACATGTTTATCTCTTTGTTTACTTCTGGTTTCTTCTGTCCTAGTAGCACTTAGTGGGAGTTATATCAGCTGGTTCAGTGTTGTATCTCCAGGTTCTAGTACTAAGTAGCATTTGAAACCAGGCTGCATCAGGTTAACTTTCCTAAAAATGTGCATAAAGTGGGTGTATATTGCCCATATTTATTTTTAGGCATATTGCTATTAATGAATTATTTATTTTAATTTTGTGAGTTTTATTACATTATAAAGTGTCTACTTAACAGAAAAATAAAATATCAATAGAAAGTATTAAATTTTTAATATGCATTGAGTGTTTACAATAAACATTTTCTATATCAGCTGTTTACAAATCTAAAAAGTAGCAATAAAAATAAATTCCTATAGGAACTACAATGTAAATATAAATAAAACTCTGCAACAAAAATAATCCTTACTTCAATTATGACACCTAAGGCAGTCCTTACATGTGAAAACAGCATGTTTCATACACAAGTATCCCTTACAGTGACAGCATATGTAGTTTTGTTTTCCTGTCTTTTTTTTTAATAAGACATACTTATCATCTCCCTGGTCTTGCTTTTATTAATGAAAGAAAGCAACTTGTTTGAAGATGGAGAAAGAGGAAAGGAAAGATGACAGGCAGCTACTCTGGATTGAGTAGGGGATGTGAATTGCACCTGGTCTTGCATTTTTGTTAAGTTCTTGTGATGTTTCATTGCCTCTTCACCGGTCTGCTCCAGAATTCTGTTGTGGAATTCTTTGGGCAAATATATATTGCTCTTGTGTTGTAATTGAACTTGTATCCATTCCAGTCCCAATTTTGTAAGAAAATCTCTCCATGATACTTTTGCACTTGTTCTTTTTTTAATATAAACTATGATACTATTTATACCTGACATGTTTAGGATCAAGTAAAACACCATCATTGGCCAATATTTTGTGTTTCAAGAGAAATCATAGTTATTGCATAACTTGTCACAAACAGTTATCCTGATTTTTGCTTTGTTGTAAAATGTGGCCATCTCTTCCTTTTGCCTCACTTGTGTTCAAGGTTCACTATCAACTCACTAGCAATCTTTTTTTGAGACAGGGTCTCAATTTGTAGTTCAGCCTTGAACTTAGTATGTAACACAGGCTGACCTTGAACTCACAGAATCCTCCTGCCTTAGCCTCCTGTGTGCTGGAATTATAGGCATACACCACCAAGTCCACCTTCACTGTCAATCTTATTAACATGGAGTAGTGTTGACAGTATCAATACTACTGTTTTTCCTTGCCATATTGAGGCCAGTGTTATTTCTGAAGTATGAAGATTGTACTATACCTTTATCTATTGTGAATTTACAACACTTTTCCAGAAATCTTCACTTTGTCCTTGTCAATAGTTCCTGTGCTGTTCAGCTGCTGTTTTTTTTTAAGCAAATGTAACATCAATGGATAGCTAGTAGACCAACTGTCCAATATGACATTTTGTTTACTTTATGAAATAGCTGAAACAGGTCTACGTACAGTGTCAGATAGTTGATTATTACACAAAGAAAGAGCTGGTGCCCGAGTTCTAGGATAAATTTCCAAATTCAGGGTATAAAATGTCTTCTCATCTACCAGGGCATATATTTTTATACTATGTTTGGAACGTTTATTTGGCATGTATTACCAAAAGTTACAATGACCACAAAATGATGCAAGTTGTTCATCAATTGTCATGTATTTGGACAGTGTATAAATTGCTTGATAGTTTGAAGCAAGGCTTTCAAAAATTAAGTATTAATGGCCAAATGTTTTCTTTCTTTCATTTGTTCATTCATTCATTTGTTCTTTCTTTGTGTCTTTCTTGGCTGGTCTTTTTTATCAAAACATAAGTGGTTTGAAAGAAGTGAAATCTCTTGATCTTCATTGTTGTTCTAAAAATCTCAATGCCACATCCATCATTTCCCCAAAAGTCCTTTAGATTCTGACAATTAGAATGATAAAGTCCAGCTGTATTTAACAGACCTGGGAAAGCTTCTTATTCAGCTAGTGAAGTGTTGTGATAGATATATTTTCATTACTATTAGTGGATATAAAATGTTTTAAATGTATTTCATTATTACTGTATTTCACAACATTGTGTAACATATCATCTATTACAAACAATTTTCAACACTGAATCACAATGTTGGCATTCTATCCAATTGGTTTAATCCCTGGAAAGAAATTAACATTTTCCAAGTAAGTTCTAATGTTGGATCACTCAGGTGTACATGACTGTTTTGTAGCATTTTGACTGGTTAAGTAGTTATTACATTACTGTTGTCTTCCTCATCTGAATCAATATCTTCATTCTGTATTTCTCTATCTGTAGTTTCTTGCTTTTGGCTTACATGATCCAAGTAATCATCATTAGTTGAATCACCTGATGATTCACTTTCAACCTCCTACCAAAGTTGTAAAAGCAGATTTTCAAGAAACATTATACTGAATTGGGGTAATTCTATAAGAAAAATTAAAAGAAAAAATTAATAAAACAAAAAATATAAGAGCACAAAGTGGTTAGAAACTCACCGGTTGCTACTTTGACACTCATGCGTATACCTTGGCTTTCATCTACCAAGTGGGTGAATGCGAAGATTCTTTCCTGTATTCCCCCAGCATGCCCACTGACACACATAGCAGGCTACAATTAAACTAAATGTTTTCATTACAAAAGTATGGCCTGCATGTCTGTCAGCCAACGTGATACACCAAACTATTAGTGCTTCATAAATATTTGTTAAATGAATTACTAATGGAAGTAAGACAAATTTTCAACAAAATTTGAGATTTTTATGTCCTATCCACTTTTGTAATAACTCAGAAACTTTTCAAAAGTAACTTGCTAACCCCTGATCCATTTAATGCTGAAGTTCTATGACTGTCTTGTGTATGTTCTGCTAGCTATTTTTTCACTTTATTTTTTTCTGGGTGTTATCTGTTTGTCTCCAGAATGCCTTATTCCCCAAAATCCCTTATAGGTTTCTCTCAACTCTGGTAATCTTTCTTGAGAGTATAATTCACTGTTTCACATTTAATTTTTTTTTTATTTTTAAAGAATACAAAATAGTCATAGGGGAAAAAAACAGCATTAGAAATGATACAAGATTTCACTAAACGAAGTAATAGGAAGTCAACAATGGTTGCTGCATTACATGATTCTATCTTCAAATTAATCGTTCAGATTACCAGATATAAATGTGTAAGATTCGCTTAAAGAACAATTTCACATTTTTTGATTTCCCATCTTTCTGTCCCTGACTCAGTGGTTTTGTATAATAGCTGTTCTGTCATATTTTCACCAGTAGGTGCCAGTATCTGATATGATTTCTCAAGATGGATCTACCACTTGTGAAGGATTGTCTGAGAAAACCTTTCCTCAGCTTGTGGAAAGCTTATGTTGAATCTTTTTTTTTTAAATGTATTTGGTACAGGGTCTCACTATGCAGCTCAGTCTTGTAGTAATCCTCCTGTTTTCAGCCTCCCCAGCTGTGGAATTGCAGGCGTGTGCTACCATGCATGTACTCCATTGCCAGCTCAGCGCACCGGGTGGGGTGGGAGGGCTGTCAGCACTGCATGTGGTGCCAGGGATCGAACTACAGTCCCTGTGCTTGCATAAACCTGTGTTGAATCTTATCTATAAAAAATGCCAAGATTGAGTATGAACAAAGGATTCTGATAGTATTTTTTCACACACTTATATACAATTTATTTATGGAAAGCTTCTGATGAATATTCCTGCATTCTACAAAGCTTCAAAATGTGTTATCTAAGGGTGAGGTAGATGGCTCAGTGGAATAAGCGCTTCCCTGGCAAGCACAAGGGCTTGAGTTCAATTCCTGGTTCCACCAATAAAAAAAAAAAAGAATAGAGTCATGAAGTACCTCACACATTCAGTCTGACTAATTCATTTCACAGAGAAAGAGCTTTGTCATTCAAACACTCACTGGACTCCTTTGTGGCAGGGCCAGAAAATTACCTCCTGTGAGCTTATTCTGGATCACTATGTGTTTTTCTATTGGAATATAGCCATACCCCCTGTTGTATAGATTGGTTTTGGCTATCTTTACACCACCATGGCTGAGTTGAGTGACTGCCATAGAGACTGCACAGCCATGTAAGCCTCCAATATTTACTTTCTGGCCAAGTACAAATAAAGGTTGCCACCTCTTGTCAACATCATGGCCGTGGGTTCAGGTCCCCATTCTATTTGAGCCTACTTAAGGCTCTATAAGAATCATTCACTATGCTAAAGAATTCTATAAAGCATATCAGATTACATCGACTAGCCAAACATTCATGTTGACCCTTATTTTATTTTTAAATTCTAATTGACACATGGTGTTTGTCTAAATTTTCATGATTCAGTGAATAATCCAATACTTATGTACAATGTATAGTGATTGAATTAGGGCAAAGTGCATATCTATTCCCCCCAGCTATTTATATTTTCTATGTGTTAAGTAATCTTAGATTTTTGTTTTCTATTTATTTTGAAATATATCATAACTTGTATTCAATAGTGACCATATTGTGATTTGTGGGTGCTAAAATGTTAATCTCAGAAGAGAATAGAGTAGTGGTCCCTAGAGGCTAGAGCAATGGTAAAGAGATAGAAACAGGTTGGATGACAGTTAACAAATATACTTAGCAGGGTCATGTTCTAGTATTTGTGTTACTCTTTTGATCTTATCTTCCAAGTCCAAAATCAATTTAATCCTTGATGTAGTAAATCACACTTGATTATTAGCACAATTATAATTCTCTTACCTCATTAAAGTTTTCTTCTTCTTCTTCTTCTTCTTCTTCTTCTTCTTCTTCTTCTTCTTCTTCTTCTTCT